>JAJJWW010016807.1:0-13300 GCA_023531295.1 Papaver armeniacum
AAATGTTAGACTTGAGCACTCCTAAATCTCGTCAAGTCTTCACACTTTTCTCATGTTCATTGTCGTCATCCGATCGTCATTTAAATTATTTTTGCGACACCTTCGCAATGTAGTTATTTATTACTCTCGCAAGTATTGGCCGCCGCGATATTCTCGGGTCCTACAATTTTTTTTTTTTTTTTTTTTTTTAATCTTTGAAATTTTGCATTGTATCGCTCTTTGTAAATCTTTGAAATCTATGAGATTTGAAATCTTTGAAATCTTTGAAATCGTGCGATTGTATCGCTTTTTGTAAATCTAATCAAAAATCTCTTTATTTGTCGTAAGTAAAATAAAATGTTCAAGGATGTAGTACTTAGCTTTCATGTGATTTGTTGTTGTTGTCGTCTCGCACGAATTATATGGTTTGCTTGCGAAATTAGCATCCTTGAAATGTATAAACGTCGTACAAAATATAATTATCCAACGAAAAAAAAAGTGTGAGAAATGAGATTTGAACCCTTGACCTACCACTTGCATATTCTCACACCATACCATCTGTACTAATCCTCTCTTTACAAATATCTCTGCGAAACTCTCTTCTATGCGAAATAATTATGGACCAACTTTGTATAAATTTAGCATAACAAAATAAATCATGAAGCAAGAATTGATCCCGCGACCTACTGCTTGCATTTATGCCTCCTGACCAACTGTGCAAGCTTCTTCTATGCGAAATTATCGCACACTTGTTAAAACTTGTCTTCTTCTGGTGGTCCAAAAAAGATGCGAAAAAATCACAGGAGGTGGGAATTGAACCTGCGTCCTCAAGTTCATTGTCTTCACCTCTGACCAACTTTGCTGGCTTTTGTTTGCGAAATATTTGTGCGAAATAATCGCTTAATTTCTCTTTGTCGAAATTCCTTGCGAAATATCCATGCGAAAAATACACATTCGTTGGGATTGAACACACAACCATGAACTCATTAACCATATGCACCAACCGTGCCGCCTCTTGTTTGCGAAATAATGAAACAATATTGCGAAATTATTCATTTTTTTCGCCCCTCGTAAAAAGAAGAAAACTATGCTTGCAGGCGAATTCGAACTTGCGACCACAAACGCACATATTGCTCTGGACCATTGTTCAAGAACCTCTCTGCCCAAATTTACGATAACTTTTTCCTATTATTTTATTCTCCTTGGAGAAGAAAATGAAAAAATATGTATGTGTGCGGTCGAACCCTTGACCTATTTATTTGTTCGCTCGGCCTTGAAACCATCTGTCTTGATTTGCTTGTGATAGAAATTGCATCGTCTCGACTTTATCTTCTCTTCGCCTTCCTTTATTTCCTTCAACAATTTGCCTTTTTTGCTTTTTCTCCCGAACATGGAAATCTTCCATTGAAACTTTAGTTTTCTTCCCCGAATTTCACCACGAAAGAACTAATTTTTCTCTTACTCTTTTCATGTCTTTGAATTGTTGATGATGTTTACTCCCTGAAAGTGTGATTTCTTCCATGAAATTTCCATTTTTGAACCTAAACTTTGTAGATCTAGAAAAATATGAACAATAGTTAATCTTCATGGAAACTTCTTGAACCAACAAATTATAGGAAGGATAAATCCTTTACTCCTCCATGTTTCTAGCGCCATTATGTAGTTGCAGGAAATCCCACAACACACCCCATATAATATTTTCTAGATCTAAACCTATTTCATAATCAAAATAAAGATTAAAGTGCTAAAATTGTAAAGATGGACACAAGGATTTTTTTACATGGTTCGATCAATGTGATCTACATCCATGGTTCTTCACTATGATTGTTGAGGTTACATTAATATTACATTTACAATCTCCATTAATGAGTATTTTGTAGAGTTCTAGATCTAGTTTTTGGGGAAGAAGATGATAAAGAAAATAAAGTCTCTCCCTACTAATTGTGTATCCTCTCTCTTACAAAATTGTATCCTTCCTTTCTCTCTCTCCTCGCTATCCTCTTATATAGGTATTTACATAGTGGATGACGGCTCATACACAAAGTGGAGTACGGCTTCATATTCCCCTTCATTTCCTGGGATCCCCCGCACGTTCTCTCAGACTCTCTTTATAATTTCGCAGTTCACTTTATAATTTCGCAGGCTCTCTTTCTCAATCATTCTCGCAAGTTCTGCTACATTCTCGCAAGTTAAGGAAATAATTGAATCTCGCACGCTAAGAAAATATGTTATGCGATATTTGAATCCTACAGAGTGACAGATAAGTTCAAGTCTCCACATACCTTTTAGTCGATGAAGTTCCACCGGTTCCTCGAGTAGTCCTTCGTCTTGTATGATGATTTCCATGGAGTTCTTGAGCTCAATTACACTTTCTATCCTAGTCCGAGACCTTTAGATCACTACACCAAATTCTGGGATTAGAAACAGAACCAGGCCGTTACAAAAACGGGTTGTAACGGCCCTCGCCTGTTGCAAAAGTGGGTGTTACATTTATTTTGTAACGGCTTTGTGGCGAATTATTTAATTTTTTTTTGTGACCCTCGTAACAGGCTTGAGATTCATGGTCGCCACGTGGTAACTTGTTGGGTCATTTTAATTTTTTTGCAACAGGATGTTGTAAACAGCTCAGGTCAAGCGTTAACGTTTTTTGTAACAAAAAATTTATCGCCGGTCGACCTTGACCAGGTCAAAATTGGTCGGCATCGAGCTAATTTTGACCCGGTCATACGACCAGCAGCTTCATTTTCTCACGGAAATAAGCCGGAATTCCAAAAAACTACCTGCATACACTTTTCATTTCATCCTCCACAATCAACAATATTTTCTTCAATCAATTCTTATCACATTCAAATAGATTAATACAAAAAAGAACTTAAATTCTTTTAAGTTAGAAAATTTTTGTTAAGTATGAAATACTAGGGGATATTAAGTATCAGTTCATAGAAATCAAAAACAGCAGCATGCATCTTTACACAGGAAATATGTCGGAATTCCAAACTTACATGTTGCATACACTTATCATTCCATCCTTCATCCACATTCAATTATATCAACATTCATTCAATTCATATCAATATTCATTCAATTCATATCAATCAAAAAAGAACATATTCTTCTAAGTACCAAATTTTTAAGTACCAAATTTTTTTGTTAAGTATAAATTCTGAGGGAATACATAGAAAGATCCCATGTTGGTTTCATTCTCAAACACTACATAGAAACTTACTCAAAACTTGCAAGATGCTTCCCAAACACTAGTTGCCAAGCATTCTTTATCAAGTTTTCCATAATCCATGGCTTCAGTGTTCATACTACACCATACAAACCAAAAACAATTGGTCCCGCAACAAACCACCCATGGATCAAAACTAACATGATAAACTTATAAAAGCATGCAAATGACACAACCTTGATCAATGCCACTAGTTTAAGAATAGATTAACGAAAAGGTTTCAATAACTTGTATTTACATTCACAAGTTGGTTCATTTTCACTTAAACCATTATAAGTTCATTCCCATGTCCTAAGCGAATACGACTGCGTGACAAATATCATAAACATATTCTCAGAACTTAGCATACCATGAGAGCGGATAGGTTATCTTTGTTCGCCTCCCTTTTTTTTTAGGATCATACAAGAGCATTTCTTCTGTAAGTGCATGCAAGTTCCAAAGAAACATGTAAATCGCGCGTAAGCAAAGACAGGCATGATGTACAACAAACATATTTGAAAGCAACAATTATTTATCTTGCAATTTCGAGGATCATACAAGAGCATTATTTGGATTATCGATACTAAGCTATATCAAAATATAACAAGATACCTCCAGCTCCAAGCGATCTTCGGGCCTTATCTAATTTTGGAGGCTCACTTGACCGAGGCTCACTTGAGTAATAAGCATTTAACCGAGGCAGCTGACACCGAAGAACCTTCACACTACATAAACACTTCCAGTGTTACAACAATGTGAGAGTTTTTAACGCAAATTTTGAATTAAGAAAGTGAAATGTCCTCTTAAAAAGCACCTTTGGCACTTCTTTTCTCGGGGCGCCGTTTCTATTGTTGGTGTTGGTCTTGGAGAAGGCAGGTCATCGATGAACATATGAACACAAACAGCGTTCGATGAAATGTCAACTCCTTTCCAGATCGAGCATAAACCTAGTAATCAAGGATCACACGCCGATTAAAACATACAAGTTAATAACATAAACTTTTTCTTTTTCTTCTCCTCATATTTCTTTAAGTAATACTCAAGCAAGAATCAGAGGATCTCCACAAATGCCACAAGTAAGAGACTTTTGTGATGGTAAATCAACTGTGTCTAACCAAGCCTATTTAAAGAAAAGAGATCAAAACCACTAGAAAGATAAACAGTTCACTTGTACAGAGTATGCTATAGTTGGAGCAAAATACATCACTCAACATTATCTTAAGGTGTACCATCTCACCACTTATTGTTTTCTGCATATTCATAAATTAGAAGAAACAAGCAACAAAGATGGGGAGGCTTATACAATAATTTCATATAAACAAATCCGGTTAGAATCGACTGGAAATAAAATAGACACATGGTTTATACCATGTACCATATTGAACAATCGGTGATGAGTTTAGAAATTCAAATACCTCATGCCACAGGAGAGCACTCCCAGCACCCAAAGAACCAATTATAGCAGGGACAGAAAAGGTGATGCTGGTTCATCGGATGTTTTATAAGTAAGAAGCTAAAAATGCATAGATTCACAAAACATACAGTGTTTCTTCCACCTTGCTAGGAAAAACCGAGGGAGAAAGGAATTAAGATTCTTCGATTTCTCGACTAAACCTAGAGTAAATGTGTTCTTCTTCCTCGTCCTCTTCTTATTCTTCTTCCTCTTCCCCGGTCATAATCACCATCAAAATCTTGAAGAGAGATAGTGTTCTCCATGAGCATCAAGCTTTCACCGGGTTATGGCTACCATCTACATCGACAAAAAGAAGAAGACATATTTAGGTAACATGGCCGAAAAAAGTAACTCCCTTTATTGCTATACAAGCTTAAAGTGGATTCTCATTTAAGAACTACAATCGAGGAATTTAAGCCAAAGAATCTATACTAGACAAGCTATGTGATAAGCAAGAAAATTCATAAAGCAAGTTAGATTTGATAGAACTCAATGTGTTAGAATTATCACATTGCAAGAATACTTACTTTTATAATTTTTAATGATTCAAGACAAGAAATATCTTACTTTCTAGATCTTTTACACCTATCTTCCAAAAAAATATTTACACAGCCTCATATACACCGATACACGGATAAAAATGAAGTTAATTACATAAATCAGCGACAATGAAAATATTTAGAAATAGATAAAAGGCAACTCCAAAACTAGCTTTTATCAACGATACCCATAAAGCTAGGTTAATTGTTACCAGACGAAAAGTAATTGACTCATCCTGGAATGGTACCCGTAATATAAGCAAATTCATGACATATCAAGCAAAGTAATTGTTAGCCGAAATATCTATCTTGGGATACCACATCGAAATCACATTAAACAACACGTCATAAAAACATGGTCTTGACAGAACTCAAATCTATTTCATTAATCTGCCAAAAATAAGATTGCGTAAATTTTCACGGTTTCGCTTTCAGTATCCTCATTATGCGAAAAGAACCAAACATTTCAATCGATCTAAAGAATTCTCCTAATCAATACACACAAAAATATGCATCCAACATTCACACAAACCAAAGAATTCTACCAAATCATCTTGAAAAAAATTAAATTAAACCTGTAAAACGGTTACTGCATAAAACCTTCCTGTCAAATTCTTAAGTGCATTAGCAGCATGTTCTTCCTCTCTAAATTGAACATAAACATTCCCCAGCATATGAACAGGTAAATTGTCACAGATATTAAGACATTCAATCTCTCCGTACTTGCTCATCTTGTCGAACAAATCTTCATTGAAATCCTTCAATTTCAAACATAACCCACATTCAGAAATTCACAAGAGATTAGGGTTTATATTACATAATACTAAAAATCTAAAAACTTCAAATCACGAGAGAAAAGGGAATAACAAACCTCATATTTGAAGCGCTTCTTTGGATCAATCCGATTAAGGTAAGCTTAGGCGAGGTGGAGAGAGGCTTACGGGTGACGTTGAAACCCTAAAATCGAGATGATGAAAGAGTTCCAACTCGGAACTCTCATAAACAACAACCCGAAAGAAGATGATGAAACCCTAAAATTTGATTAACAAACGGAACAACAAACCCTAGAATCTGATTGACAAACTAAAACCTAAAATCAGAAAAACTGAAACCCTAAAATAGATGATGAAAGACTTACATAGATGATGAAATCGAAATCCTAATCTCGACTAACAGATGTGAATCTTCAGAGAGAGAAAAAAAAGAGATAATCGAAGATTATTGAAGATGGTTACGTGAGAGGAAGAAGAGGGCAGGAGCAAAATGAGAAGGAGAAAGAAATGATAAATCGATTCATCGATTTCACAAGGCATGGGAAGAAAAGCAATGGCACGCATGTGAATGGCACTCTCATGGGAGGAAATATCTTCTAGTGTTACTCATCTTGGGTAGAAACAAAATAGTACGCGTGTGAATGACACACGCAAAAACTCTAGGTGTTACGACATGGTGTGACCAAGCGTGTGAGTGGCACACTTATAAAAAATTGTAACGGCTTGGCTCTGTTACATTCTGAAATAAAAAATTTAGTAACGACTTGACCTGTTACGAATTTTTTGTAACGGCCATTTGTAACGGAAATTCGAACGGCTCATAAGCCGTTACGAATTCCTGTTACGATTTCGGGAATTTGGTGTAGTGGATACATAGTCTAGAAATCAAGACTTATAGTTTTGATCACTAACATTGACAAACATGCTTGAGATAGCAACGCATGCGAGTTCGACCGAGCAATGCTCTAACATGCTTGAAGCAATTTTCCCTATAATCCAACAATTCTATTAAGAGACTTAATTCCCTTGTTTGACCGATTGTGTATGCACAATCGCTTGATTCGATAAGACCAAAATAAAGATCAGAATTAACTTTATTTTTCTCATCAGGCTCTAATTATTTAGACAATAACTTAGACCTTTCCCTTTAGACAAGACAAACATTATGTTAGTTAACTAGCTTTTCTTATCAAGGCATTCAATTAGACTTGAATAACCGAATCCTCCAATTGATAATTCTAACTAAGATCAAAGTTAAATTAGTTTCTCTTATCCGGAATCAATTAGACTAAACAAAAATGATCCCGTATTTTTGTTAAGCCACAAACAATAGATACAAACCAAAATAGTTTGACTTGCAAAATTATTTTCTTAACCGGAAACAATTGAACAAATATAAACGTTACATCAACGCAATTGCACAGAATTTCGTTAAGCAAAAATACTTGATACCCAACAATAAAGAAGATACCAAACAATAAGCCAAATAAACTGACACAATTTTTCTTAAGCCAATGGAACATATCAATTGTACCGAAATTTTGTTAAGCAAAAGCAAAATATATGCAATATAAACATGCTTTTCTTAAACAAGAAAACGATTAACTAACAAATAAAATCGTTACCTCAATTTCTGTAGCCACTACTCCCCATAAAGATATATCATCAAGCGACTCTTTAAATGAGTTTTGATTCACTAAAATATGACAACCAAACCTGACATACCAACGCTTGGTGAGTTCAACCGAGCTATGCTCTAACAATCTCCCCCTTTGTCAATTTTAGTGACATGGATAAAAAAATTACAAGAATTCATTACACATACGCTTGATTCCCAAATTCAACAACACAAAAATCTATATACATTCAATCCACAAATGCCGCTATTGACATTATAATAACAAAGCTAATACTCCCCCTAAAGGTAAGATAGGTATATTTTCAATCCGCACGTCTTTGTTATTTTCCTTATCAATATGATATGCTACTCCCCCTTAGTCTATGCTTTACTCTTTCGTTAGATATAACGTTTAAGCACCATCCTCCTTTCCTTTAGTGATACCAATTACCAATATCACTTGTTTACTCCATATATTTCTCCCCCTTTTTGTCATAAAATGACAAAGGTACGAGCAAATAAAAGTCAAACCGAAAGGATCTTATAAATCTCACAAGACTTGCAAACCTATAAGAGTTAAGCACGAGGGTTCCACACACCATTTTTGATAACCAATATCAAAACCGAAATTACAAAGTAATTTTGTTTTGATATGTTACCAAGGAAACAATTTGAACGACAAAGATAACTTACTAACACAGCAATAGAAAGAGGATGATATGATAAAGCTTATTACTAAATAGAAGAAAAAAAATGATAAGATCTTATTACCAAATCCACCCAATATTAACCCGAAGTCAAATATCTTAGACGGAATCAGCTTTCTCTCTAGTAGAATTGGCTTTCCCCTATTAATTATCTATATATTTACTCAATAATATTGATGCCAAATCTATGAATGAGGACATCAAACAATTAAAAACATAAAACAAGCACTTACCATTTGCCAAGTCTGGGTTCGGGGGTCCAAAATGAATTCTCATTGTCATGATTATTACGTTCATACTTCATGCTAATTTCAATGTATTTTCTCGTGATGCATGCAACATACTCTACGGGAAAGAGCCGCATTCCTGTCCAATGAAGTCAATGAACTCTCGAAGTAACAAAATTACTTCTCAGATCTTGGGAAATTCATGCAGTTCTGATGGGAATGTTTAGACTTAGGGTTCTTTTTGAGAAGGATTGGTCGTCTTCTGATAAAGAGGAGAGAAACATGAAGAACTGGCTTGAAGCTATAGATAGTATGGATCTGTCTAGAGATAAAACAATTTATGCATCGAGTTTCTTACACGAAAATGAAGACTGTAGTAATAACAACAATAGAGAAGACATGAATAGTGATAATGGTTTCAGCAGGGGAGGTTTAGAAATATTGGATTATGGAGGTTTCGATAATGTCAGCACTTTCAGTGGAGGCAGAAGAGACATACAAGATCTAACTGGTGGAGGAATAAAGGAAAGTGTGACCAAAAGTGCTGCAAATGATGGCGCAAAGAAGAGATTTTTCAAGAATTCTGATTATGAAAAAGGGAGCTCTAGCAAAACAGTGGGAAACAAGAATTCTAGGAATACCAACAATGTTAACACTAGGTATAATCCTCAAGATTATAGCCAATTTGGGCATGTAACTATGATGTCAAACTCTTTGATATATGATAATTAAGTTTTTTGTTTGCCAAAAAAAAAAAAAAATCTGGGGAAATTTGACATGGCTAAGATACACATGTACACGTATAATTTGGTCGGAAATTTGACTTCTCCCGAAAAGCGAGAAACAAAAAAGAAAAGAAAAAATAGGGGTGAAGAAATTAGCTGGTGAAGTGTCACAATCATTACAATTACAATTTATGTCTTATACTTTAGAGGGTATATTGTATACTTGGAATCCAAAGAAGAGCAACCATATCAAAATTATGGAGACTGGAGAAGGGAGAGTGAGAGTTATGGAGACTAGAGAAGGGAGAGTGAGAGAAGGCGATGTATGATGCTCCCATTTTCCCTTGGATGACAGGTTGTTAGGGAACTGTGATATCTGACCATCAATTTTGGAATTCTTATAGGTTTTTACCAGAATAGGTTTCTGGTGCCCCAATTTTTTCTTTTTAGATAATTTTTGGACCACTTGATTTCTAATTACCGTGCCGGTGAATCATTGTTTCTTAGGAAAAAAGAGACATGTTCCTTAGTAACCAGTCTGCTCCGTCACCATGGCGTAAGCATGTTCTAATTTTTTTTACCTCCATATTTGCTCAATGTTTTCATCTGTTAATCAATTTTACAATCTTAGTTCAAGCAATCTTGAGAAATTCTTTCATTGGATTGTCTACAATATCACCTTCTTTCATCAGTTCTACGTAAACCTGTACACGATCGTTACTAAAAACTCATCCTTTATTACAATTACTTCAACTTACAAACAAGAAACAGAACACATAGAAGAAATTCAGTTCATTATAACTGAGATTAACACCTACAAGTATCCTAGTATCCTTTTTGAACATTTTGATAGAACCAAAAGAAATCATACCCACAACAAAACCCACTTTGTTCACCATCATGATCACATTACACCAAAGATAAAAACTCACACTAGTACTGCAAAACACAAACACCATCATACCCAAGTTCAAAAAACAAAAAAGTATTCTCCAGACACCACCCATTATCACTAGCAAAACCCGGCTCCGAAATCATGAACATCCGTCCATTATAGTTCACATAGCAGGAAAATTACAAGTTACCATAACAGCTTAAAGTAGACCAAGAGCAATCATTAGCAAAACCTGTCAAAAAAAAAAAACTTGTTAATCATTTTTAAGTTGTTTCAAAGCCTAATGCTTGTTAATTATTTTATTTGTTTTGCATCGTTGCCCCTTGCGATTTATTTTTCTTCTCCTTGCTCTTTTCTTCCATCTCCAACAAAGCCTCTTCATGCAAATAGTTTTAATTTTATTTTTCCTCTTTCGCTCCATCTCCAAGTATGCCTCTTTATGCAAATGATTTTTCACTTTTCTTTTTTTCCCTCCACGTTCCAGCTCCAAGAAATCTTCTTCATGCAATTTGACTCCATCAAAGATTGTTCACAAATTGATTCGATATTTTATCTCCTTTGGCTCCCGCTCCAGTAAAAATTACTTTTTGCAAATATTTTCTTTTTCATTCTCGCTCCCGCTCCAACAAATTTTCTTTATGCATTTTTTTTTTGAATTTAATTAATTCTTTTTATTTCTTTTGCAGATGACTAATGGAAATTGTGCACCAACTCATGAAGGCGCCTCCAAGGAAAACATATGTAAGGTGATTTTGAAGAGGACACCCCATATATCAGTGAAACCTGTGAATATATGTCTGCCTTCCAATGACTAGTCCTGAATACTCCAGCTGGTTCGACCGGTCCTTCGATAATGTCGGGCGCACCAACATATACTCCCAGTTCGTCGTGCAAGAAATCTGTGGAAGAAATCTTTGATGGGATGAGTCAATCTTGTTAGAGCATTGCTCGCTTGAACCCACCAAGCGTTGGTATGTTAAGTTTGGTTGTCATATTTTAGTGAACCAAAACTCATTTAAAGAGTCGCTTGATTATTTACTAGAGTCAACTTCGTATAGGTTAGCTTGAAAGTATTAGGATATGAGACATTACAAGTATTACGTGAAGACTTGAAGAATGTGAATAAGTAAGGAGCTACAACGACGACATCATCCTTACACTTGAGGTTAGTAATATTTGACTTGAACTATTTCATTCCCTAACATATCTTTCAAGTCATGCATATTGAAAAAATAACTGCGAAGCTGTGAATTATTATACTCTAGTTAGACATAGTATTAAGGAATACAATACGAAGTATAACGTCTATCTTTTGAACTTCGTATATAATACATCGACATAATCATATGAATGCTATTGTGATTATGTATGAGTATGGGTGAAGATTTCGTCCTAGGAAACAATGTTTTTACATTCGTTTAAAAGAAGTACAATTCATAAACTTGTTTTGTGAATCGAAAGGGAAATCTCTAGGCTTATTGGTATTGTTATTCATTACAAATCTTTGGATTACCAATATGTGTGTTTAGTATAACCGCTCATAACCTATTTATGTATCTTGGTAAAACTATTCACAAGGCCTGACTTTTGTATTGGTATGACTTTTATTAGTGAAACCGATCTTAAGTAATCACCTAAGATGGTATGATCGATTTGTTGTAATTGGTATGACCAACTATAGTCATTGGGGAACCGATCCTAGTAAGAGGTGAAACCGATCACAAAAGGGGAATCAATCCTCGTAAGAGGTGCAACAAGTTTTTAGTCATTGGGGAACCGATCCTATGAGCATGTGCACCAAATACAAGTTAGATACCATATATATGTGGGAACCGATCCTAGTACCTAATCAACCAAGTTTTGGTAACTGGCGTGACTAATTATAGTACCCACATGGATAGAACCGAAACTTGTTTTGGTAGAACCGTGAAAACCATGATTGGTGATTTGATAGGATAATCAATCACATAGTTCTTGGAAGTTAGATGAACGAATTATAAACTTGTTTGGAAGTGTGGAAAATCGGTTCCAAGATTGTACATATGAAAAAGGATTTACAAAGTAAAGATGTCGACACACTTTGAACATGTGCAGTAATGCTTATCTTTTATTGTTCAAAGATATTCCTTAATAGCTAAAGGAGAATCCCGAATCGAAATAAATTGAGAATCTTTTAATTAAGGTTTTTAATTTTATATGCTTTTAATTTCTAGCAATTAAAATGCATATCTTTAGAAAATAAAAATTGGTAATGTGCATTTACTAATTGGAGATTTTCTACTGAGATTTCGGTCAATATTTGGACAAAGCATTTACAGGAATTATGGAAACCGAATTTGGAAATATATTGTATATCTTGAGAATATTTTCGGTTTTGGAAATTCCTTGGTGTCCAAACTTCCTTGGTCTATAAATATTGAAGTTTGCATTTGTGCAAACTAAACCTCGTGAGCCAACAAAACTACCTTGTTTGTTGTTCTTTGGTGGAGCCATCTATTCGGAGAGGAAAGTACTCTAATTAGGCGAAATCTCTTACGACCGCTCGTTTTAAAGACTTATTTGGGATTGGGAAGCTCTACGAGTACCGTTGGTGGGAAACTAGATAATTGCAGTTTATTATTAGTTATCGATTGATTTGATTGACTAACAATTGTTGAACTTTGATTGCACCTAGTTTGTTTATGCTTGAGAATCTTCTCTTTTGATATAAGATTCACTCAAACTAAATTGAAGTTTCGACGGGGATTTTTAGACTGTTTGTAGATCTAAAGACGTCTTGTGATAATCCATTGTTAACAGACTCCGTTCTGTGTGTGATTGATCACAAGAGATTCAAGTTGATTGTGTGCAAGTGTTTATTGAAGATCTAAGAAGATTTGAAGACGAAGAAGATTTCTGATTTGGGTTCATAATCTTTGGTGTGCACAAAACTTGATCGGCTGGGGATCCAACTATAATTAGTTTATCTTTGTGATAGATTTGATTGCATAGTCTTGACAGTTACTTTGGTAATTATTGAAAAGACAGATCTAAGAACCTGACAAAGGAGTTTATTGGGATAAATGGAAGAGCCTTTTGTCAAACTCGTATCACTTGTTTGAAAAGAGTTGTTACCGAACATATTTGTTGTTCCTTTACTGTTTGGAATACGAACCAAAGGAATTTGTAGTTGC
>JAJJWW010016808.1:0-125879 GCA_023531295.1 Papaver armeniacum
ATCTTTCAACTTTTGATCTCAAAGAAGGCCTTCGACAAACCACTTGGTTGAACTCCTTTTCTACGCACACGCCGCGATGGTGCTCCCGGTCAAGAATAACGTCTTCTAAACGGTGTGACCGGTCACCCCACGCATATCCTCGATGGAAGATAAAGCCTCTTCCACACGCTTAACTAAAGGCAAATCGACTAGTGAGTTTTCTTGGTTGTGGCCATATGTCCGTACTTCTCCCAGATTCCGTGTATAACGCTCATGCTTAGCCGACACGCTTGAAGCCGCCAACCAACACATGACCTGGATAAGGAAACAAGCACGGATCAAAATGGCGCCGCACTGCCTCACGACTGGGCAGGGGTCTTCTTCCATGTCTACCGCAGCCACCATCGAGAATCATCCACCGCTTGAGCCACATCTCGTGCCCGGCAATTGGCTAACTCCCATCTTCAAGTCACCGGCGGTGGCCACCAAAGGCAAGTTCGTGTGGCTCTACCCCTTAATCATCCTCCTAACCAGATTCCTCCCGCGAACTTGAGTTAGACATTTTTCAAAAGAATAACAAGAAAGAAAAGAAAAGAAGCGCTAAAACTCACCGAACCACTTCCGAAAAGCAGTCTTGCTGCCGGAGGAATCACTCTCACTTGTCGAACTATCTTCTTTTCTATGACTCATCACCGCTGTGAGAAGGCTCGGTCTTTGGGAATTCTTTGGAAGAAATTGCCGTCTTCGGCAACGCAAGGAAGCGAAGCGCACACTACCGGCCAAGCCACAGAAGGAAACAAGACACATGTTTTCAGTGAGAATTTCACGTGTTTTGAAACAAACCAATGAAGAAGCGACACATACCTCGGGTTATTAAGAACCTAAAGACACGAGAGTCGGGGGAGGATCTTTGAAACTGTCCGAACTCCGCTCAAAGACGTTCTTTCGTTCTCCGTTCCTTGGCCTGGGGACTTTCCGAGGTTGGTAGGGCAACTTTCGCTTGAGATCTCTCAACATTGGATACTTTTCAAAATCGCCGGGAAGGTTTTGCAATGAACGTTCTCCACCACGCTATTCACAAATCTTGGATCATAATAAACTCTGCCGCACTGTAAGGCGTTATAAGCGCCTGGTCGTCACGCTTACTCTTCCCGCTTGAAAGAAGGGAAGGCGATAATTGTCTCAAGGCACCGGCATTAAGGGCGGACGAAATGAATCCTTAATGATCACCGGCTGGTAAGCAAGAGGCACCCTTGATCGAAACCCATGTGACGAGCAATGACGTACAGTATTGTAAGGGCAACATATGGAAAGACCCCATAAAGAAATACGACATGTAACGGACACGAGCTTTGAATAAACAAGTTTTCACTAACGCTCAAATCGCCATCGAGAAGACAAAGACATGTTCGGTGAGCGAAGCAAAGGTGTCAATTTGAGTCACCACTCATGGGTAGGCTTCTCCATGGGCGAAAATCGATTTCATACTACTTGTCAAGTAGACTAAATTCAAGCTCATGCCAACCTTTTGACGCCTGTTCACCCATCAAGAATTCGAGAACCCCCAACTCGCGGAATCAAGGCATCGGTTTGAGCATACTTCTCAAAGTGCTCCCATAATGCATTTCACGAGAAAAGAACGTCACATATGAATCCACTTTTCATGAAACCATTCAAACTCGCATGTTAAACCAGTGATCTGTGATGCACATACAGGAACCGAGGAATACTTTGCCAATGGGGAAGAACTTTCACCTTTGCTAACTTCACAAAGAATCGCTATCAACTCGTCTTATTTCCTTCTTGCCGTAACTGGCCATCAAAAATGTCTCTAGACAACCAAAGAGCCAAAAATGCCGCAACATGAAGATCGCTAGCTGCATTCAGTGTTCCAAATTGTCCGAAAACCATTGAGACATCCATGACTATAAAAGCACCTTTCATCCTCTTCAGGATTGTAATCCTTTGACTTAAACGGAGTCTTTTCGAGCATAATCTCCCAACTTAGCGTGCAAGAAGGTCATCTCGCATCTTCACCTCACTTTCGTATAATTGATTTTAAGATTCCCGATTCAGAAGATTCAAGAAGAGAGTCACACTCTCCAAGGAGTAGTTATCTCACCCCATCTACATATGATCAGTATGGGTGTCCGAACACCATCCGGAGATGAAAGCAACCAAGCCTTGGATATTCTTCCTTAACGGAGGTTTACTTGAAGCTCGACACAGATCAATAATCTCGCGCCGAGTCGGAGCTGGTGTTTATGTTCTCCTTACTCACCATGAACTCAACCCATCTATCAAAAAGAACGCACTAGGCTTTGACACATCCTGAAATCAATGTTGGAAGAGGAGTATACCCTTTTTGAAGACAAAACCGTATGGTGTTCTCTTCGGGCGAACCGAACGTGTCTTCCTTTCATTTTCACCAAGTTAACAAAATTGGCACGAAACCCGGGTGATTTTTCCGAGCAGAGACAAGTTTTAGCGAAGAACTCATCATCCGTGTTTGGTTTGGAATTATGGACATCCTTTGATGAAGCGAAATTTTGTTCAGTATTCTTCTTGTGTTCAAAATTGTATATGGAGCATTTTTCACGGGTTCAAAACTGCACGCTAGCGATTTCTTTTCAGACCGAAAAAATGATATATACAATATTTCCGTGGGTTCGAAGTCATATGGAGCATATATATACTGATATTCTTCTGGATTCATGTACAGATTCTCTACCGGGTTCAAGGCGCACGCGCGAGATTTTCTCAGTGGTTCAAAATTATATACGCGGTATTTTATACAGGCTCAGCGCGTCACGCAGAAACCTTCTTCGGGTTCAAAATAATATATGGAGCACTTTCCTACTGGTTCGAATAATATATGCAGTATTTCCCTTGGTTGCATACATACAATATTTTCTACAAGAGACACGCCAAGAAATTATATGCGCAATATATAAACGCTACTCTTAGGGTTTACACCTACATAAAAAGGGAAACAAGAGAAGTCTTTGGCCGAAGACATACCTCGAAGTCGGGTTTTTCTTTGTGACTCTTCCGCTAGCAGGAAAGGATGAAAATATGAAAGTGCAAGATGGGAGAAAGGGACTTTATATATATAGAAGATTCTGAATAGGAAGGATTTCCTTTACCAAAATCGGTGGCGTGTAAGAACGGACCAAAGGCGTCAACTTCCCAATGCCCGCCCAAGTCACGCCGGCAAGCACGCGCATGCCTTCCACACCTTGCGCCGGGTCCCCACCGGGCTAAAGCACACAATCAGTTTCCCAACTCACGCCCAACTCCCAACGTCGCCCAAGTTGCACCTGTGGCCCCACCATTGCGTGACTTTCAATGGCCTCCCAAGTCACGCCTTCAAGCCGCACAACTTCCACACCTTGTGCTTGGCCCCACCTGGGCCTAGCACACTCGGTTCCCAACTCACGCCAATTTCCCAACGTCACCCAAGCTGCACCGGCCCTACTAATTGTGCCACGACTCTCCCGATTTGTGTAAAACTACTCGTGAGGCAAGGATTCCAAATCCTATTTATAAAAGGTCGAGACAAGCCTCCTCAATTCTCTTTATGGTTTGCTTTTGATAGTTTGTCACCATCTTATGTTTACTCGCAACAAAGCCCCCTGCTCCGAGCTGCAGGACTTAATGTTGATGGTGGTTTTTAAACAAGGGTAAAATCGTAAAACCTCATGCTCGGGTGTTACCTACAACACATTAACTAAGATCATTTAACCTGTGTGTAATAATTAATAGGGGTATTTTTTCAAAATACCAGATTAGGTTTTCGACCACGTAACCCTAATTCCAAAACCAAGCCGCACACTCGCGCACCATGGCGACAATGCCAAACCAAGCCGCACATGCGCACCATTGCAACGATGCCGAAACCAGCCGGTCTCGCGCACCATGGCAACGACGCCAAAACCAAGCCGCACATGCGCACCATGGCAACAATGCTAAACCAAGCCGCATATCGCGCACCATGGCAACGACGCCAAAACCAAGCCGCACATCGCGCACTACGGGCAATAATGCCAAACTAAGCCGCATATCGCGACCATGGCAATGACGCTAAAACCAAGCCGCACACTGCACCATGGCAATAATGTTAAAACCAAGCCGCATATCGCGCACCATGGCAACGACGCTGAAACTAAGACGCACACCGCGCACCATGACAACAATGCTAAACCAAGCCGCACACTCGCGCACCATGGCAACGACGCCAAACCAAGCCGCATACTCACAGCACCATGGCACGACGCCAAAACCAAGCCGCACAATGCGCACTATGGCAAAGATGCTAAAACTAAGCCGCACATCATCGCGCACCGTGGCAACGACACCAAAACTAAGCCGCACACAGCGCACTCACGGCAATGACGCAAAACCAAACTACATATCGCACACATTGGCAACCATGCCAAACTAAGCCGGCTATGCCATTGGCACATGCCAAATGTAGCGCCCCTAGGCTTGCAAAACGCAACTAGGTCAACATGGCCGCACGTGCCATTGGCACATGCCAACACGTACCAAAAGCCATATTTCCAAGCGCTTATGCCATTGGCACATGCCAAATATAGCGCCCTAGGCTTGCAAAACGTGCAACTAGGTCAAGTCGGACGACGACGTACCAATGGCACATGCCAACATGCTCGGCCGGTAGCTTTTCCTACCAAGGCCACGGCCTTAACGGCCACGCATGCCATCCGCAAGACATGCCAACATGCTCGCCGTAGCTTTTCCTACCAAGGCCACTCTAACGGCCACAAAGATGATGCCATCCAAGACATGCCAACATGCTCGCTAGTAGCTTTTCCTACTAAAGCCACGGCGGCCTAACGGCCACGCATGCCATTGGCATATGCCAACATGCTCGGCCGGTAGCTTTTCCTACCAAGGCCACGGCTCTAATCTGGCCACGCATGACATTGGCACATGCCAACACGCCACCGGTAGCCTTCATCACCTAGCCGTGGCCCTAATGCGCGCCGGTAGCCTAACTTGCAAACCGTGCAACCTAGGCCAATTCGACCGCATGACATGCTAATGGCACATGTCACACACGCCACTAGCGGCTCGGCATTACCACTCAACGTGACAACCTACCACCAAGGCATTCCGCACATGCCAATGGCACATGCCACACGCCACTAGCAACTCTGGCATTACCACTCAACGTACAACCTACCACCAAGGCATTCCGCACATGCCAATGTCACATGCCACACGCGCCACTAGCAGCGCCACTTGCACCCAAGGTGCAACCAACACTCGAGATATCAACACAAACTGGGATGCTTTCCAGGGTTTTGGTTTGCTCGTCAAACTTACAGGCGTATACTACGCTCACATTAAGAAAGCGTGAAAAGGAATAAAGCGGTCAAATAAATGAGGGAAATAATGGTGAAAACGTTTTCACCCATTAACACCATGCGATTACCACCTCCTCCCATTATTTCACCCTTTACTCTCTTCCTTCATGAGAACAGGGTACGTTTCAATCTCTACTTGTATAAATAGGTCTTACCTATTTCCACCAAACAACAAGTCTTGGTCGTGAGAAAATACTACACTCTCGTAAAAGGCAACTTTGCAAGATCTCCAAAAAGCTTTCATCTCTTGCAAGCTTCCGAAGCTTCCACTTTCTCGATATAAGTCGAGACACTACTCTCCTGCACTATTCCGGTCTCAACACCTTTCTTTGCTTCCTCCCCAAATCAACCCTTCTCCTCCACTTTGTGACCAAAAGCAAGTCTGAAACGCCATTTCTTGGTTTAGGCCGGACTTGTGCTGCATTGATCTCTCGAATCTATAATGTGCTCACGTGCAACACATTTGTTTAGGGTTTGAATCGAGTTTCACTTACCTACCGAATTTACCGAAATCGGCAGAAACGATTTTTACCCATAAACACTGGTTAACCACATCAACCTGAGGATGGGTTCTTAACAACCGAACTTCTTTATGGACACAACTAGATTCAGAAAAGTGTATGAAGATAATATTTTAAAATGGTTGAGGCAATATATGTCAAGTCCCAAGTTAGGGACCTTTCTAAGAGTTAAGGCACATGGAGAATGATAATCACCCCCCAAACATAGAGTTTTCGGTGTCTCTAAAAAGACTAGTCACAACTTCCTAATTTCAAGGTCATCGATTCTCAAAATGGTCAATTGATTTTTCTAAGTCGATACATCCTCACTCATCTCTATGAGTTCATTTTCTTTTTCTAAGTCTATTGTTTCTAAATCGCTAGACTCAAAATATACTCGTTCTCTAAAAACCATCATTGGCTTCAGAATCAAAAGGAAATACTACATCGTTCTAAAATGGGGTATCTCTAGTCAAATCCTCATCCTTTGAATAGGTGAATAATTATTAAAATTATTTGGATTTGAACTAGAAATAATATTATCGTTATAAAGCTCAACTGGGTAACAATTTCGATCACTATGCCCATTTATTTCAAATTCTTCATCAACACTATCCTCATCATAATCATCATTATAAAAACATGAAAATGGTTGAACCTCATGTAAACAAGTAGTGTTTCCAATTCTAACCTCGTCATCCCGATTATAAAATCGCCCCTCATTTTCACGGGTGATATTGGAAAGAATGTATTGGCAATCAAGAGTAATTCGAGCAATTCTTTCTTTCGTCTCTCTAACTCTAACTCACGCTTTGTCTCAAAGAAACTTACGTGTTGGACTCAGTTAACTTACACGTTGACTCAAGTATTTTACGTGCTTCATCTAGAGAACAGAATTATAGGAATTTTGCTCTATGACCGTATTCATATGAATAGTAATTGGGCTCACCATGAGTATGAGCCATAATCTTCAAAAGGTTGGCGTTCCCAAACACTATTCGCACTCCGGTCATAAAAAGAGTAATGTCCATATTATTCATTGGATATTCATATTCATTGTGATGGCTATTATAATACCATTTGACATCCTAACTGCAAGGGAATTCTACACAAGCACAAACAAAGGCTGACTTGACCAAACAAACCTAATCGATTTCTATCAAACAAAAAGCATGATGGCTCCACTTAGATTGTTTCTAGACCACCTTTCTAATCCTTCAAATGGAATTACATAATCCGAGCAAACGCCCTCGGAATCAATCCAAGTTTCAAGTAAGTTGAATAGAGGTGAGAAGCATGTGTGGAGCTTTGATACCCAAGGCCTCACCAGTATTGCAAGGCGCGCTAGCCACGCATTCAACACGTAAAACTATCATGAACTTCAAGTATGCTCAAAGAGTAACCAATATTTTTCGAATGACTTTCCTATTAAGCCTGCTACCCTATAGGTTTCTGTTCTAGCCGCAGATTTTAAGCTTAGGTTCGCGTTTGGTATCGTTTCCTAAGGCGGCAAGAAGAGAACGTGATGAAATCAACCCTTATCTTGTATGGCCAGTCCTTGCCCTTACTAGAAAATTAAAGCATCCGTATTCAATACCTCAACATATATGCATACAAAATCATCAGCAAACCCACTTGGCTGGGATTCGCTGGTGTTTAGAATTCTTACCTCCCGTTCCTCCACGGGGATGAACCGTTGAAGTCGACTAAGCCACCGACTCCTATGTCGGCAGAACGAACCCGAGGGGCCGAGACAAAGATCATAACTTTCGTCCTTCCTCGTGCGGTTTATATTTAAATTAACCTTCCTTAGGTTTAAAATTAATAAGGTTTAATGTTCAATGTCCAAAAATAAAGATTACAAAAATATATTCCTAATTACGTTTCTAAAAATAAAAGAAATAAAATCTAATAAAATTGAAATAACTATATACAAAAATATTCTCCTTCACTCCTTTTGGATCTCTATTTTCTTTCCTTCTTTGGCTTTGTTTTTCTTTTCAAGATTTTTTCTCTTTTCTTTAGCTTCGCTCCAAATCAAAGCAAACAAGAAATACCAAAACGCGTAAAAAAGAAAAAAATAATAAAAATAAAACCTAAAAACAAATCTATACACAAGTCCGCGTCGGCGACACCAAAAATTGATCGAATTTTGAATAGTGGTAAATAGAGTTGTAGTTCACTCGGACTTGTTGAAATCAATTTTAGGATTTAAATAACTAAAATAAAAGAAAAATATATACAAAATATTTCCACAGAATATTAGGAATAACCAAGACACTGATTCCACTATTACACATGAATAAATTATGGTAAATAATCCAAAACTCTTATTATCTTTTAAGTCCCTTATTTATTAATTCACATATAATCAGGCAAATTCTCCAAAATTAATTGTATTCCCTAAGCATAGATTATCTTAATACAAAGCATAACCTATCTAGTTGAATCACAACTAATGAAGAAAATTTTGCAAACAATTAAAAAAACTCGAGAAAACCGGTGATTGAGCGAATTATAAATTATAAATTAGAGAAAATAAACAAATACCAATTATTCATGCGTGAATAGCTTCCTCATTGCCTTGGTTGTGAGATAATTAGCCGCTCATCATGTTGGAAACACGCTCAAATTCCCATTTTTATTGCTCAAAGGAGGTGTACAAATGATGAAATGGAGAAAAATAAGAAACCGGTTTGTACTTGATTATATTTGTTACAAACCGATCTGCTACAGAGAACGATAAAATAAGAGTGTCGTTGTCACCGTTGCTTTAAGATCGCATATGGACTACGACCCACGTTTGTGAGTCGTTGTTCAGAGCAAAACGACGGTTGGCCCGCGTGCGTCTTATGTTCTTGAGCTCTCTTTAATGGCAAAGAACGAAAGCAGAATCTGAAACTTGGATTTCTTTGCTCTTTTCTCTCTCCCAACTCCCCGACCTCGACAATCCTGTTTGGTTCTACTAGCTCCCTATTTATACACAACAACACATTACTCAAACATCTTTTCAAAATCTTCTTCCATAACTCCATCAGATCTTCTCTTTAATGAAAGATATCTCATGAATAATTTCTTTCTCCATTATCACAAATCTTCTTTATTTTCTAGAATAAAATCCTAGGGATATTATCTTTTTTTATTTTTTAAATAAAACCCAAGATTTTCTTTCTCCTTTTCAATAAAAACTAACTCATAAATATATTATCTCTTTTAACTTCAAGATATGGAAACTTCCTGTATAATAGGCAAGAAGATATATTTGCCTTAAATCTTTAAAATCTCCCATAAATTCGTGAACTGCTTTCAAAAATGAAGAAGGAGAGGGTGCCTCTATCCATTTGCTCTGGTGCCTTTAACAAGATCGGTGCTCTTATCTGAAATGAGGATGTGTTTAACACTTTTAAGCCAATTCTTCCAAAAATGTTTATTTCCCAAAAATACCTACAAACACATAAAACGCCAAAATTAGTACAAAATCGAGTGCCAACAATATATAGTATTGAGATCAAATTAGACACAAAATGTGTCTATCATCATGAGTTCCATTATTCGTAATACCACTACTCATAAGTATAAAGACCCAAGGTCCCATACCATTTCTTGCACAATAGGTAAACACCGTGTCTAGAAAAGCGCCGTGACTTAGGAGCCAGTGTGAACTTACTTCCATACCATGTGTACCTTAATCTAGGACTTGGTGAGATGAAACCTACCCATATGAGACTCTAGTTAGCTGATAGGTCCGTTAAAATTCCTCGTGGTATGTGATCGCGGTCGTAAGCGTCAAAAATAATTTACACTTTCTTACTACTCAAAATATAAATATAGCAAGGGCAAGAAAGGATCGTTCTACAGAGAGGTCTAGGTTGTCAAATTGTTATGGTTTCCTATATAAACACCTGGGGTTTTGTGAATGTAAATAAAAATAAAATAAAAACAAAACAACAAAAAAGTAAACTCGCAAATCAAGGATGTGAAATATTGATAAAGGTTTCATCTTCAATTGTAAACAAGTTTATGAATATATGAATAGAATTCGTATTTAATCTCGCTATCATCAAAAGCCATAGAATACCTTATTGCAAGAATACTTTCGTAATTTCCAAAGTTATCAACACACACATTAGGGCTGCATATGTGAAATCTACCTAAAGAATAACCTAACGCCTTGCGCTAATCAAGTTCAATTCCTGGAGCATTAAGTTTCGAAATAGGCTAATCAATGCAATTGTAATACATTGCGCAAAACAATTCGGACAAAGGTCAATTTCTACATATGATTACAAGGATGTATCACTACAACCTAGAATCATATCATGCTACTTGTATTCAAGGTTATCGCTTCGATGAAAACCCTAAAATAGCTATAGATATGGATGTGAGTTCAATCAATTCTAGACTCGACTAAACAAACATTCAATCATATTGCAATCCATCAATCATGCAATTATTGTAACCCGTAGAAATCATACGATAATATTGAGAGAAAACTAATTCATAAAAAAATCATAACTTGTTGCAAAATCCAACTACATCTTCAACCAATAATAAAAACTTAGTTAATATTCATGGAGTTCATCACAAGAAGAAAGAGAAAAGACTTCATGGTTCTAAACCCTAGAAAACAAAGTATGAGTTCTCCCTAATGGAGATATATCTCGGTTTAGAGAAAAGTTCTATTTATATGCCTCTCCCAAAAGGATACCCAAAGTAGGTCAAGTCTTCTCCAAACCGTCTCAAATTCGTCCACCAAGCCCGGGAGTGAAAATATGTCTCTCGGAATTTTGGGTCCAAAAGCGTCGCTGAATTGTCGACGCGTCATCACCTAATCCCGCCACTGGGAAAAATATCTCGTGCCACCTTTGTCATCGGTACTATCACCAGCAATTCTACACTTCCAAGAGCTCCGCTTTGCTTCTCTCGCAGTCCACACATTCACAAAAACCATTTTAGCTAATTCCCATTTCTTGCGAAACGCACCTAAAAGCGTGACTCGTAGCTCATATGTCCTAAGGTCAACTCTTGTATCCGACTCATACCCCCTCGCGATTCATGAAATATTGCGATTCATGCTTCAACTTCCGAAATCGAACAACCGGGAAGTAGCACCAACGCTCACCATTTGCGCTCACTTTCCGCACCGCTGCAGATTATTGTTCGTGCACTCATCACTTCTCCCCGTAATGAGCAGTAACTTTTCATTGTCTTTAGCTCTTAAGTCTCAGTCCACATCCCTTGTCCTAACATTCATCACAGAATCAAGCCTTGAGCCAGGTTGCTCAAGACAGCCAAACAATCTCAACCTCTCTCGCACTCAAAACACACTCTCATACAAACTCCATCCAATAGCAACTCCACCCGAAATCACCGAACCGCAACCTCATGTAAACACGCACCGAAGTCGCGGGCCGCCATCATCGCCATCTCTTCCATGTTCTCTCAACCTTTGAATCCCACTTAACACTAAACCGCAGCTTCATCATCTCAACTGCCACTACCATGCATCGCCATAACCTCCAGCTCCTATCACCCCGCAATAGCAAGTTCTCGAGTCTTGCGGCGTCACTTGTATCCACCGGTTCTGAATCGAACCATTCATTGCTGCCATGAACCCTTTTCACCCTAAACCCCCGGCAAGAATAACACCACCTTCTCCTCGGATGAAACACCATCCAAACCATTTTTGCACCCGCCATTCATAGCATTCCTTCATCTCTGCCACAATTCACATCACCATCCCGAACTCTAACCTCATCCATCTCTCTGTCGCAACAAATAACGCAATCTCACTCACAATTTGCATCCAACAGCAAGACCACCCCGCCATTCCCGCAATTCCTCGCAGCCTCACCGCTCTTCATCTCATACAATCCTAAACATACATCTTATCTTCACAGAAGTCACCACCATTATGACCTTGCCACAGGTTCCAACTAAGTCATACCCATCTCTACTGAACACCTCGCTGAGACCAGAACTCTCGAACTCCCTCACGCCTGAACCAACTCTCGTCACGGCTAACCTCCCTACATACAACTTCGAACATCCCGTGACTTCTTCTCGGAACTTCTATATCAAGCCCGCATCCATCTTTCGTACTCTCCGCCATGCTCTTCTTCTCTCCATTCACATGAGCATCTTCTACAATACTTCACGGCGGCTTTCTGTTTTCCTATCAACTTTCATAAAAACAGCTTCTATCAATCAAGCTCAAACACCCATTCCATCATATCCGTTATGTTGAAGTCTCATCACGATCCATCAAACTCCATTTGCCAACTCCTTACTCATTTATCACAATAATTCCTCGCTTCTCTTATGCTCGGATACTCCACTTCAAATCAGAGCACAGCAATCAGTTCATGTACATTCTCTCAGAATCATCGTCTCATTCCCCTCTGTATTTCCTTTCTCGAGACTCTCCATCCCATCTAGTCCGCACTACACGTCCTCCATCTCTATTGCTCCTCTCGACCGATATTCGCTACACCGCCAAACTCGAGTTAAACAAAGAAACCCTTTCGAGCAACAACCTTCCATTGATCACCGTCATCACCATCACGCCTAACAAACTACAGCCTAACTCCATCTCCCCGAATCAAGATTTCTCGTGCTTCACCGCCTTCTCTCGTTCAACTTCTCCAATGACAAAGACGATCTCATCGCTCCCGAGTTCCAAAGCAGACCATCATCACCGAATGCACTTCATTACTTCCAAAGGCCATCAATGGCAGGCGCCACTTCTCGACTCCTGGCTTTCTCCCGGGCAGCAGCCTATCCGTACCAAAACTCTAACCAAAACCCTCCTTCCGCACTCCATGGCTAGCCTCGCCTTGTAGCCTGGTTGCGTAACAAGCCATTGAGGCCTTTGACAAACAAGCGTGAGTACATGAAATTGGTAAATACCGATTCCGACTTTTGGTAATGTTACTTTGCACATCTCCTTCCCTCGCATTGCAATCAATTCCATACACGACCCATTTTTCAAATCATTGAACTTAGGAACACACATTCAATCACATCATTCATCCAGGACCAAAGGCAAACAGTTGTCTTCTTCATCAACTTTCTTGGCATAAATCAACCAAATTCCAATCCGATGCAAACCCATCTTCCGATTATAGTTCACCGGACTCGTAAACCTGTCAAATCTCTTCCATTTGCTCACCGCAAATCAATGGCAAGAAGACTCCGTTTTTCATCGGATTCTCCGGCCTTAACTTGCCTTAAACCCTCTAAGTTCTAGCCAACCATTCCATCCATCGCTTCTTCAACATCACCACCTTCTCGATCCGATTCTCTCTCGCACATCTCTTTTCTCAATCGAGACAATAATGATAATGAGAAGAGAAATTGTTTTCCGGGTTTTGGGTTGTAGTAAATAAAACACCTACATACACCCGGCCGTTGGATAAGGGCCACCAAGTAATCTTTTGCACTTTATCAAGTCCTACTGGGAATCCAAGTTTAATCATTCATTTTTTCTCATAACTCTCTCATTGATGTCGGAATGGCCTCATTCTTTCGCAGCCTAGCTTCGACTTTTCGCTCTCTTCAACATGACGAGAAGAAATCCAAGATTCCAACGAGTTCCACTTCTTTTGCTTTAATGGCTCCACAATACCTAAATAACTCAAAAGCAAAAATAAGATACATAATTCACGAAAACTCACAAAGAAAGCATAAATACTAGATATTAAATAGGTGTATTCTACACCTATCAAATTCCCCCACACTTAGACTTTGCTAGTCCTCGAGCAAATCAAACAAAACAATTCTAAAGAATACATACAACTCCGTGACGCCGAGGCTACGGTTAATTTTAGCATAAATAACAAGCCTTTAAAACCCCTAGGTGTCCCTTTAGTGGACGAGTTATAGTCTCGTGAGGGTTTACTAGAGATATACCCACAAAACCTATATTTCAAACTCCGTCTATTTGTGACAAATCAATGAACGAATCCAAAATGACTACGGGGAGGAGGTACCTTGCAAATTCAATTCATATATTAGTAAATAAACTCTAATTAGATAGTCGAACAAGCCACAATACTCGGAAACTAACAAACCACAATCACAATGAAAAGATTAAGAAGATGGATATAGATGTAGATGTTGGCGAATATTCACAAGTGTTCGATGTTTCCCATATCTGTCTGAAGGTCACAGCTAAGATGAACCTAATCCTATTGGATTGAGCTACTTGGTTTGAATCCTACATCAACTCACCGGCATATACAAGGGAACCAAGTGACTTTATTCAACCAATATAAAACTTTCTTTTCTTTTTATTTTCTTATATGATTGGATCAAATGGATCCAATTTTCTTTTTTTTTAGACAGCATGATTAGATCTTTTGAATCCAAGCGCATGCTTCTTGTCGCAAGTACATGATAGTTGCCTTGGATCTGTGATTCCACGCTTGTTTAAAGCGACGATGAGACGGTGGACTACGCTTTCACACATACTGCTATTCCCAAGTGTCTTTTTATTCCGTTTTGGTCTAATTGGTGGGTCTTTTTTTTTTTTTTTTTTTTTTTTTTTTTTTTTTTTTTTTTTTTTTCATGTAACTCAACCACTCTATTTCATCCTAGCAGTAATAACACGTCGATGTTTAGTGACCCACCAAAGCACTTAGAGAACAATAGATAAATATGGAAAAAATAAAAATAGAATGTTATCTATGGTGATATTCCGAGATATGGTAACAACTATCATGTTAATTTGTGATTTCTGAGCTATCTTCTTCCCTTTTAGTTAATTTGTTCCTCAACTCCCCGCATTCAAAATGGTTCCATCCACTAATGGTGTCATCCTAAAGGCACAAGTTCTAGATTTCTTTGAGTTCAAAAGCACAAATTTTTCTGATTTTTCTATTTTTCTGATTTTTTTTTTTTTTTTTTTTAAGGCAAAAAAAAAACAAACTAAAACATACAAATGCTCCCCCACACTTAAACTTTACATTGTCCTCAATGTAAAATTGAATCGTCCAAAGAAGGTTCAAGGTGGGAAATTCCGCAAATAATATGCAAAAACAAAGAAAATAAAGATAAAAGCAAATGCATAAAAATAAAAAGATAAGGATAAAGATACAAACCGGTGGGTTGCCTCCCACTTAGCGCTTGTTTTAAAGTCGATCACCCGACTTAGCTTCTTGTAAAATTCATTCCCATACACCAATAATCTGAAAAGTTGGGGATCATTCCATAGAACCTGTTTTGCAAACACTAGCTTCGCACAAATATTAGTAATATAGAGCAAAAACGAAGCTATGAACCGATAAAAGTTTCCCCCACACTTATTCTTGTCCACACTTGGAAAGTGCATAAAGAATATAGAAATCGGGGACTTCCACGGTTTCTTGTTCCATAACTTGAGCATAGTATGAGAATCAAGTATCTCTAATGGAGGAAATCGAGAAACAAAGTCATTCAACAATGTTTTCAAGCACATAAATTCAAACCAATAAGAGGTAAAGGAGAAGAAACAATAGGCAAAGGGTTAGATAAACCTTGCACAATCTCTTTTATCACTAATCCTCTTCATCCTTGAAAACTCAAGTGAATAATTCACCTCTTGGATATCATGGTCCTCTATCAAACCTTGCAACCATTCTTCGTCCGTTTGCCGTAACCAAAGTCTCGACATAAACATCATCATTACAATCATATGCAAGCTCAATTGGGTCTTCCACAATATTGGTCATAACCGTCTCATTCTCAACATATTCCTCCTTTTTGTAAGGCACATAATCTTTTGCAGATCCAAATTTTATCATAAGAAACTTTTTTAGAACACTCGAAAATGCATCATCCTCAAGCTCCACCCTTTGAATAGGCTCTTGATCATTATTAAGATCAATGCTTGAGTAATCTACACAAGTGTCGACATATTCCTCTTCGTCTTCATCTTGATCCCAAAAAGACTCCATTGTACACTTCTCGGGGATGTCACCATGAGTTGGTTCAAACGATGTATTTTCATAATAATCATCATCACTATCATAGTCATCATAACATTGGTCCTCGCTGAATTTAGTGTTGCTAATCTCTAACTCATCCTTTTGAATAGGTGAATGATCATTATTACGATCAAGAGTTGAGTTAACTACACAAATATCAACAAAAGTCCCCAAAGGTTCGCCTTTTTCAACATAATTATTCATTTCCTCCTTGTATTCTTCAATGCCTTGTCTTAAAGTGGAAATACCTTTTTGAAGCTCTTGGAGTGTTCCATCCAAATTCTGAATATAGTGTTCCATTTGTTTGTAAAGCTCATTCGACATAGACAAAGTAGAATTACTTACCTCAGTATTGCTAGGCCAATTATCTTCCCTTTGAATGGGTGGATGATCATAACTACGATCACAAATTGGGCCAAACATACTATTATTAGCACATTCGGTCGATGAAATTGGTTCCGCGCTTGGTTGTCTACGAATTGACTCCATGCTGTCCACAAATTGTTGCATTTCATCTACCAAATTAGAGGAAATATTATAAGGAAAACAACTATTCTCCCCTCCTTGTGGTTGCTCACTTACATAACCACCATAAGAAGGTTGATATGTATGAGAATAACTCATAGGGCGTGTAGTATTGATCATAGCCAAAGGATTGGTTTTGATTATACTCCCCATAAGGGTGATAATTGTTATGTTGTTGAGGTTGAAAGCCGTATTGATTGCTCCAATATGCTCCGTCCATAATAGGTACCTGAAACGAGATTCTCAAAACTCGGTTAAGAACCAAAGAATAAGAAAAAGTAAAACAAAAAAAGAAATCAAAAACAATTAACAACCGTTGCCTCCCGAACGGCGCCTAAAATTTGATCGCGGTCGTAAGCGTCAAAATAATTTACACTTTCTTACTACTCAAAATATAAATATAGCAAGGGCAAGAAAGGATCGATTCCACAGAGAGGTCTAGGTTGTCAAATTGTTATGGTTTCCTATATAAAACACCGGGGGTTTTGTGAATGTGTAAATCAAAATAAAATAAAAACTAAACAATAAAAAGTAAACTCGCAAATCAAGGATGTGAAATATTGGATAAATGTTTCATCTTCAATTGTAAACAAGTTTATGAATATATGAATAGAATTGTATTTAATCTCGCTTATCATCAAAAGCCATAGAATACCTTATTGCAAGAATATAGTAATTTCCAAAGTTATCAACACACACATTAAGGGATGCATATGTGAAATCTACCTAAAGAATAACCTAACGCCTTGCGCTAATCAAGTTCAATTCCTAGGAGCATTAAGTTTCGTAAATAGGCTAATCAATGCAATTGTAATACATTGCGCAAACAATTTGGACAAAGGTCAATTTCTACATATGATTACAAGGATGTATCACTACAACCTAGAATCATATCATGCTACTTGTATTCAAGGTTATCATTTCGATGAAAACCCTAAAATAGCTATATATATGGATGTGAGTTCAATCAATTCTAGACTCGACTAAACAAACATTCAATCATATTGCAATCCATCAATCATGCAATTATTGTAACCCGTAGAAATCATACGATAATATTGAGAGAAAACTAATTCATAAAATCATAACTTGGTTGCAAAATCCAACTACATCTTCAACCAATAATAAAATCTTAGTTAATATTCATGGAGTTCATCACAAGAAGAAAGAGAAAAGACTTCATGGTTCTAAACCCTAGAAAACAAAGTATGAGTTCTCCCTAATGGAGATATATCTCGGTTTAGAGAAAAAGTTCTATTTATATGCCTCTCCCAAAAGGATACCCAAAGTAGGTCAAGTCTTCTCCAAACCCGTCTCAAATTCGTCCACCAAGCCCAGGAGTGAAAAATATGTCTCGGAATTTTGGGTCCAAAAGCGTCAGGCCGAATTGTCGACGCGTCACCGAATCCGACCACGCGTACGAGGAATCGGTCACCGAAAAATATCTCAGGCCACCTTTGTCATCGTGTACTATCACTGGGCAATTTACACTTCCAAGAGCTCCGCTTTGCTTCTCTCGCAGTCCACACATTCACAAAAACCATTTTAGCCAATTCCATTTCTCGCGAAAACGCACTTTAAAAGCGTGACTCGTAGCTCATATGTCCGGCCAACTCTTGTATCCGACTCATACCTCCTCGCGATTCACTGAAATATTGTGATTCATGCTTCAACTTCCGAAATCCGACAACCGGGAAGTAGCACCAACGGCTCACCATTTGCGCTCACTTTCCGTAGACCGTTGCTGCAGTATTGTTCGGGCACTGTCACTTCTCCCCGTAATGAGCGAACTTTTCATTGTCTTCACTCTTAAGTCTCGATCACATCCCTTGTCCTAACATTCATCACGAGAATCAAGCCTTCGAGCCGCTTGCTCAAGACAGGCCAAACAATCTCAACCTCTCGCACTCAAAACACACTCTCATACAAACTCCATCCAATAGCAACTCCACCTGAAATCACTGAACTACAACCTCATGTAAACACGCACCGAGCTGCGGCTGCCATCAGGCCATCTCTTCCATGTTCTCCTCACCTTTGAATCCCACCAACACTAAATCAGCCTTCATCATCTCATTTCGCTACTCGCCATCGCCATAACCTCCGCCTCCTATCACCTCGCAATAGCAAGTTCCCGAGTCTTGCGGCGTCACTTGTATCCACCGGTTCCGAATCAACCATTCATTGCTGCCATGAACCCTTTTACGCCTAAAACCCCGGCAAAGAATAAAGACCACCTTCTCCTCAGATGAAACACCATCCAAACCAGCTTGCACCTGCCATTCATAGCATTCCTTCATCTCTGCCACAGTTCACATCAACAACCTGAACTCTAACCTCATCCATCTGTCCCTCGCAACAGCGCCGCAATCTCACTCACAAACCGCATCCAACAAGAAGACCACCCGCCATTCCCGCAATTCCACGCAGCTCTCAACGCTTCTTCATCTCATACAATCCTAAACATACATCTTATCTTCACAGAAAGTCACCATCATTATGACCTTGCCACAGGTTCCAACTAAGTCATACCCATCTCGACCGAATAGTCCGCACGAGACCGGACTCTCGAACTCCCTCACGGCTTGAACTAACTCTCGTCACGGCTAACCTCCCTACATACAACTTAGAACATCCCGTGACTTCTTCCGGAACTTCTATATCACCCGCATCCATCTTTCGTACTCTCTACCATGCTCTTCTTCTCTGTTACAGAGCATCTTCTACCAGCAATACTTCACAGCGGCTTTCCTGTTTTCCTATCAACTTTCATAAACAGCTCTATCAATATGAAGCTCAAACACCCATTCCATCATATCTGTTATGTTGAAGTCTCATCACGATCCATCAAACTCCACCGCTGCCAACTCCTTACTCATTTATCACAATAATTCCCTGCTTCTCTTATGCCTGGGACTCCACTTCAAATCAAGAGCAAAGAACAGCTCATGTACATTCTCCGTAAATCATCGTCTTATTCCCGTATTTCCTTTTCGAGCTCTCCATCCCGTCCAGTCCGCACCACAGCGTCCTCCATCTCTGTTGCTCCTCTGACCGATATTCGTCACACCGCCAAACTCGAGTTAAACAGCCAAAACCCAACTCGAGCAACAACCTTCCATTGATCACCGCTTCATCACCATCACTTTGCCAACAAACTACGGCTCAACTCCATCTCCCGAACCGCCCGTCCTCGTGCTTCACTGCTCTCTCTCGCTCAACTTCTCCAATGACAAAGCACCATCTCATCGTCCCGAGTTCGAAAGCGTACCATCATCACTGATTGCAGCCTTCATTACTTCCAGTGCCATCAATGGCGCAGCGCCACTTCTCGACTCCCCGGCTTTCTCGAGCAGTTGAGCCTATCCGTACCAAAACTCTAATCAAACCCTCCTTCGGACTCCATGGCTAGCCTCGCTTGTAGCCTCTGGTTGCGTAACAAGCCATTGAGGCCTTTTGACAAACAAACGTGTGTACATGAAATTGGTAAATACCGATTCCGACTTTGCCGGGTAATGTTACTTTGCACATCTCCTTCCCCTCGCATTGCAATCAATTCCATACGACCCATCGGTTCAAATCATTGAACTTAGGAACACACATTCAATCACATCATTCATCCAGGACCAAAGGCAAGGTTGTCTTCTTCATCAACTTTCTTGGCATAAATCAACCAAATTCCAATCCGATGCAAACCCATCTTCCGATTATAGTTCACTGACTCGATGAAACCGTCAAATCTCTTCCATTTGCTCACCGCAAATCAATGGCAGCAAGACTCCGTTTCTCTCTTTGGATTCTCCGGCCTCGTAACTTGCCTTAAACCTCTAAGTTCTAGCCAACCATTCCATCACGAAAGCAAAGATTCCATCAGCTTCTTCAACATCACCACCTTCTCGATCTCGATTCTCTCTCGCACATCTCTTTTCTCAATCAGACAATAATGATAATGAGAAGAGAAATTGTTTCTCCTCGGGTTTTGGGTTGTAGTAAATAAAACACCTACATACACCCAGCCATTGGATAAGGGCCACAAGAATCTTCTTTTCTGATCGTCTACCCTACGGAACCGAAGCTTAATCATTCATTTTTCTCATAACTCTCTCATTGATGTCGGAATGGCCTCATTCTTTCAGAGCTAGCTTCGACTTTTCGCTTTCTTCAACATGACGAGAAGAAATCCAAGATTCCAACGAGTTCCACTTCTTTTGCTTTAATGTCTCCACAATACCTAAATAACTCAAAAGCAAAAATAAGATACATAATTCACACGAAAACTCACAAAGAAAGCATAAATACTAGATATTAAATACGTGTATTCTACACCTATCAAGATGATCAAGATGTTCTTATTGAGGTCTACAAGTTTATTTATCCAAAGGATTTTATTATCCTAGATACACAACCCGTCCCCACCTGCAGAACCAGATACTGTGGTGATTTTAGGTCTCCCATTTTTAGCAACATCCAATGCGATCATTAATTGTCGAACTCAGTATTATGAATTTGTCTTTTTGTAATATGACTATTGAGTTGAACGATCTTTCATATTAGTAAGCTACCCTCTGAACTAGATGACTCGAGCATAGAAGAGGTAAACATGATAGGAACATTAGTCAAGGAGTCATTACCAAACACTTTGTTAGAAGATCCATTAGAGAAATGCCTAGCTCACTTTGGGATTGATTTCGATGATAATAATGTGATTAATAAGGTGAATGCTTTGTTAGATTCAACCCCTTTGTTAGACACTAGTAATGTATGGAAACCTAAGTTCGAACCACTACCAGTTTCTAAGTGTACCCTAGTTCCTTTGTTAGAAGAGCCTCCTAAGTTGGACCTAAAACCATTGCCGGATACTCCCGGAAGTATGTGTTTTTAGGCTGGCCTCGAGACTTTACACTCGTGATTGTTGCTTCCGACTTGGATAGTGATCAGAAAGTAGGCTAGTGACCGTCCTTCAAAACAACAAGGAAGCTTTAGGGTGGACCATAGCGAGACATTAAGGGTATAAGTCCTACCGTTTGTACGCATCGATCTATTTAGAGGAATAAACCAAACCTTCTAGGGAGATGCAACGAAGACTAAACCCTAATATGAAAGAAGTAGTTCGAACCGAGGTTCTTAAGCTGTTATATGCGAGGCATTATCTACCCCATTTCGCATGATAAGTGGGTCAGCCTCTGCTAAAGTTGTTCCCAAGAAATCCCTATTATTCGTAGTCCGTAATGATAATAATGAGTTAATCCCAACCCGAGTGACCACGGGTTGGCGTGTTTGTATTGAACAAGGTCACTAGAAGGACCACTTTCCCTTCCCTTCATCGACCGGATGCTAGAGAATTTAATTTGGACATAGTCATTACCGCTTTTTAGATGGATACTATGGCTATAATCGATCGTTATTTCCTCGTAAGACTAGGAGAAAACCACTTTTACCCGTCCCTTTGGTACCTTTACGTATAGACGCATGCCTTTCTGGGTTATGTAACGCCCTCCGACTTTTCAAGCGTTGCATGATGAACATATTTTCGATATGGTAGAACGGTTCTTAGAGGTCTTTATGAATGATTTTTCGTTGTTTGGATCATCTTTCGATAGTGCTTGCATCATTTGTCATTAGTGTTGACTGGGTGTAAGGAAAATAACCTAGTGCTTAATTGGGAGAAATGTCATTTCATGGTTCGATCAGGAATTATTTTAAGGCATATCGTATCTTCTAAGGGTATAGAGGTAGATAAATTCAAAGTTGACCTTATCAAGACTTTACAGTCCCAAAAACCGTAAGAGATATTAAGTCATTCTTAGGGCATGCGGGTTTTTATTGTCGATTCATTAAGGATTTTAGCTTGATTTCTAGACCTCTTTACAATTTGCTTGCAAAAGATGTTAAGTTTGTCTTTGATGATGCTTGTTTAGAGGCTTTTGAGAAGCTTAAGACTTTATTTACTACCGCCCCATAGTCCGTGCACCCAATTGGAACCTACCCTTTGAGATCATGTGCGATTCTTCGAGACTATGCTATTGGTGTTGTGCTAGGTCAGCGAGAAAACAAATTACTTCATGTGATTTACTATGCTAGCAAAACTCCGAATGATGCCCGGTTGAACTATACCACTAATGAGAAGGAACTGTTAGCTATTGTGTTTGCCTTAGACAAGTTTAGACCATATCTCATAGGTTCTAAGGTCATAATCTTCACCGATCATGCCGCTTTTGAAGTATTTCTTTCCAAGAAGGATACTAAACCTAGATTGATTAGATGGATCCTCTAATTACCTGTGAATTTTCCTTAGACATTAGAGACAAAAAGGTGCGTAAAATATAGTAGCTTGAGACCACTTGTCTAGGCTTTGTGGATACACGATGATTCTCCTCCTATTAGGATAGTTTGCGATGAACAATTGTTCTTTGTTACCCAATTACTTTGGTATGCGAATATAGTGAACTATCTTGTTATTTGGTCGAATACCCCAACATTGGGGTAAACAAGATCGTTCTAGGTTTTTAATGAGGTTAAGCACTTCTTTTTGGATGATCCTTATTTGTTTAAGTATTGTCCAGACCATATTATTAGGAGATGTATATTCGAGAGCGACCTACCCAAAGATTATTTCCTTTTGTCATGATCATGCTTGTGGGGGTCACTTTAGTGCTAAGAAGACTGCTAAGATATTTCGGTGTGGATTCTATTGGACTTCGTTATTTAAAGACTCCCATAGTTACTGTGTTACTTGTGAACGTTGCCAGAAATTAGGAACCATTTCTCGTACGAACATGATGCCCTTGAACCCTATTTTAGTTGTTGAGGTATTTGATGTGTGGGGTATTGACTTTATGGGTCAATTTCCTAATTATTTTGTAACCTATACATCCTTGTCGCCGTAGACTATGTCTCTAAGTGGATTGAGTCGGTTGCGTTTTAAAACCAATGACCATAGGGTTGTCATTGAGTTCTTGAAAAATAATATACTTACACGTTTTGGTACACCGCGAGCTATAATTAGTGATGGAGGGTCGCACTTTTTAATGGACCCTTTAGGATTTTGATGAAGAAATATGGTATTACACATAAGGTAGCCACCCTGCATCATCCACAGAGTAGTGGTCGGGCAGAGGTTTCAAGGGAGATAAAACGTATATTAGAGAAACAGCTTAATCCTAATCGGAAAGACCGGTCGTCTAGGCTTACCGATGCCTTACGGCTTACCAGTATTCGTTTAAGACCTCCGTTGAATGTCGCCCGATTGGCTTGTGTATGGAAAGGCATGTAATTTACCCGTTGAGTTAGAACATAGAGCTTATTCGGTCATATGGCCTAAATTTTCACTTGACAAGGCAGAGCCAGAGGAAACTCCGGCTCAATGAGTTGGAAGAGATTCGAATAGATGCTTACGATAGTGCTAAGGAGTATAAGAACAAAATGAAACTTGTTCATGATAGAAATATTTTTTAAGGAAGTCATTTTCTCCTGTGTCAAAAAGTTCTTCTGTATGATACCCGCTTGCATCTTTTCCCTGGGAAGTTACGTTCTCGGTGGACGAGTCCTTTTTTGTTCGCCTTGTCTTTCCTCATGGAGCCGTTGAGATCGAGACACGGATGGTAGTAGTTCTTCAAAAGTTAACGGTCGTGAGATTGAAACCCTTTTTAGAGCCCTTTCCTACAGGTGATGTTGAGGAGGTCCCTCGGGAGGACCCCGTTTACCCTTGATTGACCATCGAGGCGATTGTTGTATATTAGTTTTTGATTTCTCTCTTCACCTGGTACTATCTTTCCAACTTATCTCTTTACTTTGATTCCTCATGTTACTTTACTTTTTGGTATTGTATTTTTCATTAGAAACATTGAGGACAATGTTAGATTTAAGTTTGGGGTGGGGAAGAAACTTTTGTTAGCTTTTAGTTGCAATAAATAAACCCGCAGCCTAGAAATTTATGTTTATTAAGGTTGGCACTAACCAACCTAAGTGGATGGAAGCATCTTACTTGTAGGAGTTGAGGAACCAATCTGACTAGATGGAAACATCTATAGTGTCTATTCATAAAAGCCACGTAGCCGGGTGTTAGAAAAAAAAATGGTAGTTTCGCTTATATCTCGTTGAATCCTAATCACTGCATTTTTGTTTATTTTTAAAAAATATGTTTCTAAGTGATTTGGTGGGGCACACGATTCAAGTTGTTACCATTGCTAGGTGAAATAGAGTGATTGAGATACCCAAAAAAAAAAAAATTGAGACCAGACCACCAGACCAACCGGAATAAATACAATAAAGTCGGCCATTGGTACCCTTGTATATGCCAGCTGAGTTGACCAGAGTTAGGATTATCGACCATGGTCCCCTTATATATGCCATTGTGTTGATATTAGTCATACCGTATCTCAGTCCATTAGATAGTTCACCTTGGCAGAGGCCTTGAGACAGATATGGGAAACACCGTTCACCTTAGTCAACATCAAAACCATCTACGTTTTCTCTACATCCACCTTCTTAACCTTTCTATGTGATTGGTCGACTAGTTATGATGTCCGTAAACTATCCGAGTAGAGCTCTATCACTTATATATGAATTTTAGTATGCTTGAGTGCAAACCGTACAAAGAATTCGAATTTCTCATCAGGTACTTCCTCCTATAGTCAATGATTGTATGCCAACCAAGGAGATTCTTTAGTGCCTTCCAAGGTTCTTGCGTAGATAGCTAGGGTCCTGAGTAAAGGTTTCGTGGGTACCTGGGTAAACCCTCCCGAGATTAACTCGGTCACTAGGCCACCTAGTGAGTTAGAATTTTATTTTCTAGATTAGTTTTGCTCGAGGACTAGCAAACAATAAGTTTGGGGGTATTTGATAAACATTTTTGTGTATGCAATTGTCCTTAGTGTCTCCATTGTTAGTGCTTGATTTTATACTTATTATGGTGTTTTTTATGTTTGTGTAGGTATTTTTGGAAAAATACACTTGTGTGGAAAAAGTTGCTCAAAAAGTGCTATTTGGGCCCCCAGAGAAAAATACTAAAGGCACCCTCACTTTGGATAAGGGGCACATCAGTTGGGCACATGCTATTCGCACCTCGGGTTTGGTTAGGGGACACCATCTTCTCCATTCAAAATTCAGTTTTGGCGGGAACTCTTATACCACCGGGAAGAATTTAGGGTTCGTGTTTTGGGCATGATAGAAGGAGACTAAATAAATTGAATTGTACCTGTAAGGATTGACTGGTATTGCTGTGCATGGTATGGGCTTTTGTTCGAATTAAATTGGGCTAGTTTGATCGAGTTGAAGAAAACAGAGGCATGAGAGTTTCAGGATTGTTTTACTCCTTCCCGTGTTTCTCAAGAGTTGGCTTGTGTTGGAAGAAGTCTTTTCATCAATCCGTGTTGTGTTTGGAGTGAGTAAGCACGAATTGACACTGCAGATGCATGGATGAAGAAAAAGGGAAAGAAAATATTTTCTTTCATTCCTAGTAATGGAGGATTATTGTGGGTTAATGAGCGAGATTTCTTGGTGTTGTTCAATATAAATAAGTTTCTGGGGTCTCATTGAGAGGGCAGAGAGAGTTTGGGGAGAATTTAGAACATCACAGAGTCGAGAAACTCAAGTTGCAGCGATACACCATTTTCATCGCTACCAAGAACACCAAGAATATTAGACGACAAAGGATGGTCGTTTTCGCTTAACGGTGAATGCGATAGTTTTGAAGACAGTCTTATATGCTACAGGTGACTACGGCAGTTAGTTTCTATCGTTCTCAGAATAGATTCGGTTTGTAATAAATAAAATGTTACAAACCCGGTTTTATAATTTCTTCTCCTTTTCATCTTTGTAAACACCCTTTGAGCATTTTTTAGCGTGTCTCCAACATGATGAGCAGCTAATTCTCTCACAACCAAGGCAATGATGAAGCTATTTACCTTTGTGAATAATTGGTATTATTTATTTTCTCTAATTTATAAATTATAATTCACTCAATCACCGCTTTTTGCAGAGTTTTTAATTGTTTGCAAAATTTTCTTCATTAGTTGTGATTCAATTAGATAGGTTATGCTTTATTTAGATAATCTATGCTTAGGGATACAATTAATTTTTGAGAATTTGCTCCGATTATATGTGAATTAAGAAATCAGTGGACTTAAAAGATAATTAGAGTTTTGGATTATTTACCATAATTTATTCATTAGAAGGTTCATTACTAGCAATCCATTAGTAAAGTTCAAGATACTAGGTGAAAAGTATTCTTTGGTCACATACCGAGGGATTCTATAAAAGTATTCCGACGTATCCCGATAAAGCGGCTTTGCATTTGTTGGATCAATATATGTCACCACCTAAAGATCGAATGAAAATTAGTTCCAAACAAAAATTAAACACTATGCCTAAGTAACCCGCACTCCGCATGCTCGACCATTGTTACTTAAGATATTCTAAGTTAACCAAAACGGAATACCAAATTTGAAACCTATTCCGGCATAATTGTTTCATTAGAAAACAACGCAGGAATCACGGGTGCCGACATTCTCGTAATCTAATGTCCCAAGCCGGTACCCAATTAGAGGCATTGACAATTATTGATATTCAACGCCGGTTTGATGCCAGATTATCGATATTGATGGTACCACGTACCTAGTTCCAGCGTTGATGTTTATTAAGTTTCAATCTTTGGTTTTAGGTTTGGGATGGTACTTGTTGTTTGTATGTTTTCCATGCAAAGATCTCGAGCATGGTAACCTATCAATGCAACCATGCCGATTGCATATTCGTAGTATATTCCTTGGTAAGTAAAAAGGTTAATCGCAGAAGCAAGATAGTTGTTTAGAAGAATGCTATGCCGGATCAATATTCAAAATTGGGGATATCGGTCTTTACCTAAGATGGTCGTAGTATGAATACCATGTCTGCACTTACTACCGGCATGGGATTCATACAACTACTATGCCGGTACCCTAGGTATTTCAGCTTGAAAAAATGGCGGGTTTCAAGAAAAAAATCGATTTTTCAACATCCTAGCAGCCTTTACCCGTGTGTTGGGGATGCTACTATGTTGTGCAAGTTTACTTTCTTGTGTAGTTCTTCAAGAAACTCTCCATACTCAGTCAAAATCATCATTCAAAGGGTGTTGGCTCAACAAAGAGTTGTAATTGAGAGTTGTTGTCGTTAGCTAAAGATTCAAGATATTCTCCTTGTTGTAGTTGAGCTAAAGATTCAAAGATCGCCAATTCTCTCTTCACAATCATCCTCCATTTTTCCCAAAAAATTTCTCTCAAAATATTTTTCCTCCTTCTACTCTCACCTCACTAACCCAAATTCAAATAAACACACACTAATCATTTATAAAAATCTTATGATTTTACTAATTATTATTAATCACTAATCCCGATTAATGAGGGTAGATTAGGTATTACGTAAAATACTTAGATAAGGGGTGACCCGAATTGATATCTGGAACTGGATCCGCTTTTTGTCCTTTTCTTATATCCCAAATTTCTTTTTATATCCCCCAATTTTGTCCTTTTCTTATATCCCAAATTTCTTTTATATCCCCAATTTTGCGTTCTAAAATAACTCTTTCAAGTTTTTAATTGACCTTAATTAAATCAACCAAAAAACTTCAATCTACATTATTTGTGTAAGTCAATGTCGGTCAAATACGAACGTTTTCTCAAATGTTTTAGTACTTAACTTTTAGTTTGTCGTTTCAATAAAGCTTTACAAAGGCCTCCTCCGACTTCATTAGAAATGTATAGAGACAACTTTTAACAACAGGGATAAGAGAGAAGAGGATTGAAGATGGAATATTTAAGAGTGTGACAGGATTTTAAGACCAGAAAGGGGAGGATATCCACAAAAAGAGGACCAGCTTAGAGCATTTCCTATGGGTAGTCTCAATTTGGAGACTAAATCGCTCAAATGAAGGACTACTAGTTCATATGAAAGAGTGAAGTTGATGTGGGCAAAATGAAAGGGAAACACTATACGGGTAATCATCCCCGTTTGTATTTTTTTTTCAAAATTTAATGATTTAATAATAAATGGAGGTAAAACTTGTTGTTTAAAAAAATGGAATTTAATCATACAGGGGACAGTCCCCCGAGAGATAGTAAGACCAATGTAGACGGGGTAGTCCCCGTCCAAAGGAAAAAAAGCAAAAAAAAAAAAACCAAAATACTTAGACGAGGACTTCAAGAAGTTGCAATTATTTTTTGACAATCCCCGTTTAGTGTTACACTCCCAACCACTCGTCCATCCGAACGAGTATATGAACAGCAGTTTGGGAAAAATGGCAAAAATTACCCATAGCAGCCTCTAGTGGTCAAATTGGTAGTGCACTCCTTCATTTGAAAGAGTGACACTACCCATAGGATTTGCTCATATAAACCAAGGTATAAAGAGGTTGACTAATCTACATGCTAGGGAGTTGACTCGATACAACTACAACTAAGTATTGGGTAAAGTTCGTACAAAAGCTATGCTTTCGGGTAATTGTAAACTTCATTTCATGATGAGACATCCGTCAGGTTAACCATTTCTAGCTTTAACTTTTAAGACCATAAAGTCAATGTTTGACTTCTTGATTAATCACCGTTTAACTCAGGGTAGTTGGATGAGAGACCGGTGGTCTTTTCCTTCACTTCTGTTAAATTTTTTAATTTTAAGATTTGCCGGCATCCCCTGTTGGTAAATCAATCCTTGATGGAACAAGGGAAGTTTCACAGGAGTATTCGCATCCTCTAATTTTAATGAAATGTACCCTTGGTTTTGAAAGACTCTTTGTCTTCTACATTTAATTCGATAATCAGTACCATCTAGTAGATGTTCCATTTACTCCTTTTCATCAAGATGACTTATAAGATTCCGCACTCAATGGAATTTCATGTTTTCCGAAAAAATATTTGTTTCCAAGACTATAAATTGGTTATAGTTTCAGATATGAACCCTACCAATTTCCTACCAGCGGCAACAAAACAACTTTCAGAAAGAAAAGGAATAGCAAGAGTGTATCTATTTGAAATTTCTCTGTCACGGTCGTAGACTCTGGGTAGCGAATGCATATTCAGAAACCCTTCACACTTTGAGAAGTTTCTTAGAAGAAACCATTCTCACTTGTCCGTGACTTTGTTGCATGAGAATACCTAGCACTGAGTAGATTACAAATTTTGTCCACCATACATCTAGACGACTTAGCCAGCTTAATCATACACCACAGCTAGCAAGGATATACCATGAAAAGAAAAAGAGATTGACAGGAGGTCAAATGGAGACAAAATAGAACCAAAATTGACTATATCAATACAAATTGCAGAAGGCAAATGATAAAGCTTCTTAGCTGCAATCAGATATCACAACAAAAAATGTAAAACTGGGTAAAACTAAGCCTCTTGGGGAAAATGGGTCTGTGTAATAATCAGTGATAAACACAAGGTGGCCAAGTAACGTTTCCTGAACACACATGTTAGTAACACCTCCAACAAGTTGAAGATAGCAGTCCTTCTACTAAACGGCCATCCTTGGTAAGTATATAAGTGCGCCAGTTTTTTAGTTCTAGTGGGAAACCGAAAGAGAGCATGTACATCTATGTTAGTCCTATGTCCATGCACACAAAAGAGGAAGAAGCCACCATCCTCTTCCCTAGAAAAAAAAACTCATCTGTAAACTCTATTTACCTGCATTTTTAACAAGCAAAATATATATCAGCATGTTGCACAAAACAGGAAAAACAAAATTCATTGAAAATTCCATATTCGATTCTAATTACACCAACAATCGATGACCTCAATTTTAATTTACCTCAACTTTTCATAATTGAAGATGACCTTGATATGTAAAAGAAATAAACTGAAATAGTATTATCAATACATAACAATAACATCATGTTTTTTTTTCTCTATCTAGTGGAAAAACACGGATCCCAGCTATATTTCTCCCCTATCACTATCTATTACGTGAAATGTCCAAGTTAAAATTACTTGAGCTTTGACCTACCCATAACTATAAGACCTAAAAAAATCGTCGGGTCTGAATTTTCCAAACCTTACTCGTCCACCTCCTCATCTAGTAGTTGCTAACACTGATGACTATCAAAATTACTTGATTATTATCTCAGTCCTACACATATTCTCACTTTTTACATATAAAGATACAAAAGAGAGCAACAAATATCATGTCATTTGTGCTTTAATAATGGTAAAGTTGTGAATAAGATCTTACAATTATGAAGTTAGAAATAATCATGCTATTATTAGTTTTGAGGTTAACAATAGTTCTTAATATCAAACAAAGATGTCAGGAGGGAGGTCGGAATTATAACATCGCTGAGAGTGATCAGGGGATATGGAACGAGTTGTGGTGGATTATCTTTTTTTGAGTTTAATAGGGTAAAGTGGGAAACCTACAAAATAAATCACATTTTCAATAGAATCATAGAACCACTTGAAGCTAGAAAAACTAATGCCATTTCAAGAGGTGCCTTTTAAGATGCAGTATGTTGTGGCACTTTCAAAGAAGCAGTGGCAGACGACGTTCAAGTGACCACTATCAATGTAGATCAAAAAACTAAACATGCTGTAAGCATTTGAACCAAATGCAGCATGTTTAGCTAGGGTTTTATTTCATGCACTCTTAACTTCACTACCACATACCCACCTCAAATAAGAAAAATGAAAACTAGGTTTGGGGTTAGGGAAATGATCTGTGAATTTCCATCATTACCTCAAATAACCTAACACAGAACCCTTCCTACATGTCTTACCACATTGAAGTAATATTAACAATTAAAACAAAATAAAACAAAATTTGAATGAATTCCCAAATTCTAGGCTTTGTTGTGATCAGAATTTGTTTCAAAATTCAACCGTAAGAGAAAGGGCAAAGTTTAATCTAGAGTTGCTTTGGTTTCTGCAAACTGGAAAATCATGTCTTCAATTAGCTTGATGTGTAATTAAAATATATACAGAAAAGATTACCTCTTAGGGCTTGGTAGCCAAGAATGGCAGCCATGGCAAAGAGAGGGACAGCAATTGGGGCAATTATCTTCACGGATAATGGCAGGCCCATTGACTAAACTCTCCACAAGTTTGATCGCTAAACCAAAGACTTGCCACATGTTCATCAACCAATGGTTTCTCAACTCAAATTAAATGGTGCAACCACTTGTTTACTGTGCAGTTAGTTCTCGCCATCAATTTCTTTCACCGACTTTCCAGGTCATGTGGGAAAAGCTTCTGAACAAGTTCTTGTTGTCCATTCTTTGCATGACCCCATTGGAGAGTCGGTGAAAGAGATAGATGGCGAGAACCAACTGCACAGTAAACAAGCAGTTGTACCAGAAAACTTAGTTGAGAAACCATTGGTTGATGAACATGTCGCAAGTGCTGGTTTAGCAGTCAAACTTGTGGAGAGTTTAGTCAAATGGGCCTGCCAGCATCCATAATTTTGTCATCGTTCACCATTTCTTGTACCATAGTCCTCCCGTTTTTCCAAATTGGGTCCATTACCAATGGATCATTAACAACCCCTACTCCGAAACTATGAGCCTGAGACTTCAATTTTTCCATCATCTTCTTCTCATCATCATCTCCTTTCCTTCTTCGCCGCCACGTTCATAAGACTTTGTTTCTTCAATGAATCTGAAAGCTTATCCTGCAGAGTTGCAGACCATTCCTTTCTTAAACTGAAAGAGTATTATCAATACATAACAATAATATCATGTTTGCTTGTTTTCTATCTGGTAGAAAAACACGGATCCCACTTTTATGGTGTTTGTTTGTTCCATGAACATTACTAAGATGAAGGCTAATCTCTATCTGTACGAAGGAAATGAAATAGCACCAGCCTGGTGCGCTATCGTTCTCCCTATCGCTATCTATTACGTGAAATGTCCAAGTTAAAGTTACCGTTGACCCACTAATTTAAAAATTACTACTGATGGAGTTAAAAATCACCCTCGCGCTTACATTGATGACTATCAATATTACTTGATTATTATCTCAATCCTAGACATATATTCTCTCTATTTACGTATAAAGATACAAAAGAGAGCAGCAAATATCATGCCATCTGTGCTTTAATAATGGTAAAGTTGTGGATAAGATCTTACAATTATGAAATTAGAAATAATTTTGCTATAAAAGATAATCATTTGATCTGGTGGAGTTGGAGGAAATAACAAATTATTAGTTTTGAGGTTAACAATAGTTCTTGATATCAAACGAAGATGTTAGGAGGGAGGTTGCAATTATAACTTCACTGAGAGTGATCAGGGGATATGGAAAGAGTTGTGGTGGATTATCTTTTATGAGTAAAGTGGGAAACATACAAGAGGTGCCTTTTAATAGAATCATACAAAATAAACTGGGAAACATACAAAATAAATCACATTTTCAATAGAATCATAGAACCATACAAAATAAACCGGGAAACATACAAAATAAATCACATTTTCAATAGAATCATAGAACCAATTGAAGCTAGAAAAACAAACGCCATTTCAAGAGGTGCCTTTTAAGATGCAATATGTTGAGGCACTTTGAAAGAAGCAGTGGCAGGTAACGTTCAAGTGACCACTATCAAAGAAGATCGAAAAAATAAACATGTTGTAAGCATTTGAACCAAATGCAGCATGTTTAGTTACGGTTTTATTTCATGCACTCTTAACTTCACTACCACATACCCGCATCAAATAAGAAAAATGAAAACTAGGTTTAGGGTTAGGGAGATGATTTGTGAATTTCCATCATTGCCTCAAATAACCAAACACAGAACCCTTCCTACATATCTTACCACATTGAAGTAAAATTCAATCACAATTAAAAACAAAATTTGAATGAATTCCAAAATTCTAGGGTTTGGGTGTGATCAGAATTTGTTTCAAAATTCAACAGTAAGAGAAAGGCAAAGTTTAATCTAAGTGTTGCTTTGGTTTCTGCAAACTGAAATCGAATCATGACTTCAATTAGCTTATGTGTAATTAAATTCTATCGTATATATGAAAAGATTACCTGTTAAGGGCTTGGTAGCCGAGAATGGCAGCCATGGCAAAGAGAGGGACAGCAATTGGGGCAATTATGTTGTTAGTATTTGGACCCATAATTTTGTCATCGTTCACGATTTCTTGAACCATAGTCCTCCTATGAGCCTGACTGCCTGAGACTTCAATTTTTCCATCATCTTCTTCTCATTATCCTGCGATCTTTCATCTGCTTCATTATTCGCCAAGTTCATAAGAATTTGTTTCTTCAATGAATCTGAAAGCTCATTACCCTTACTTTGCTTTCTTTTATCTGATCTGAAAAAATGGAGAAATTTCTGGTAAGAACAGAGGAAAGAGATGGCGAGTGAAAATTTAGGGCAAGAGGGGCGATGATTTTTTATAAGGGTTTTCCGGTTTGACACTTTTCGGACCCAGCAAGTTTCACGGAGGCCCATTTGTTTATAGAGAGCTCATTGACCACTTTGGACGCACATTCACCAAAAAAAAAAAAAAAAAAGTTTAGGAGAGGGTTTGACTTTTCGAAACTCTCCGGGACAAGGACCACATCACAACAACCTCCTGTAAACGAGTCATTTGGTCACTCAAAAAAATTACACCTTAAAAGGAATACAAGTAAAATTTGACGTATAAAAAAATAAACTTCCGGTTATCTAATCAATTTTTATTGTTTATTTATTCATGTAAGTAGTTTTTTCGGTTTTTCCCAACATCTCAGTTTCATTGGAGTTTTTCAATCCGACACATCATCCACTCATCCTTTTTGTTCATTTCCTCGTTTTTCATTTTCTGTCGTCGAGGTGTATTCTTGCATTACATACTCAGTTATATATGCTTTCGAACCCGAACTTCATGATATACCCAAATGTCTTTGCATCCAGTTAAATTTATAGAGTTTCCGCTCGAATAGATTGTTGTACATGGTGTAGTTGACAACCAAAAGCTTGGACCTGCGACACGAACCCGAACCCTGTTGATGTTATCCACACTGCCTCTTACTGCAGTACATGGCGTCAGGTTGCCTCCTATTACTTTTCCCGCATAGCACTTTCGTGTAAACAAGTACCAATGGTTTGGTTCATACTTCATACCCCTTGTAATCTTGCGTGAGCCTTTTAGGATGATGGTCGTAGAAATCGAACACTTCCTTCATTATGTTAGCTGGTAATGTTTCTCCTAAAGTTTTTCTGGCGAGGTAGTAATGAATCGATATTGCATCTGTTGGTTTGAATTTAAAACCAGAGGGAAGGCTAGCCAACTTGGCTTCATCATCAAGACCGTTTGGCATTGGGTTGGTACTAGCAGAGAGGTTGGTCTTGACAATTTGGACATTGGGTTGGTACTAGAGAGATGGACATATTCTTAACACATTAAGAAGAAGACATCGTATAATGGGAAAATCATCCGATGATTATATGACGAGTAGCTTTTGCTATAGTTTCAGGATAGGCGATGAGTCTTTTTTTTTAATAAAAAAACTTAGGCCAAGAAGGACCTAATGCACGTATATGATATTTGTAGGTCTATTGTCGCAGTCCTACTCACATTGTTCTTACAAGAAAGAGCTAAATTAAAAGTGTCTAGATTCTGGGATCCGTGAATGACTTTTAAACTAATTCTTCGAAATTAACTGGGTTGATTCTGGTAGTATTGTCTTCTTCTTCGCAGCTCATAGCTTCATGAAAGTTCAAATGAAATCTCCCTTTAACAGCATTATGGTAAAGTAACTTAAAACGGATCAGAATTTCCATGGATTCAGCCTGTATTTCCACATTAGTATGCTGCATTTCTTTTGCTCATTGGAGTGCTAAGTCTGCTCCTCCTGTTGCTCCCTCAATTTCATAGTGGCCTGGGTGTCCTCTTGCTCCAATGGTGTTACTTGCAAGATCTCAGAAGTTAGGACAATATAAAATATCAGAGTGTCAGGATCTTGGAGGGTGCATATTTTGATGATTATGCCAAAGGGTCCTCCAGTGTACTGATCCATATGGTAGGAAGCAATAGTACAATCATCAGGAGATTCATGATCCTCATAATTGAGGAAAAAAATATTCACAACATGGCTTGGGAGCTTATGTATTCTGTTGTAGTTGCATAGGTGCTTCTTAACGCCATTTGATGTTTGTCTAGCATTTGGCTGGATATGTATGAAAACCATATCACATCTGGCCTTCCAAATGAACCAACAAACAGTAGCATAAAGGCTGCAGTTGTTGTTGACATTTCCAGGTAGAAACTAGGAGTTCAGCCAATCTATGAAGACAATTGTGTTATCAAAATGAACATGATTAGTGCCAATAATGTCCTCCCAGACAGAGGTGGCAGCAGGACAACTTAGGAACATATGTGTCATTGTTTCCTCCCCACTTTTGCATATTGGGCAAATAAGATCAATGTAGTGCAGAATGCTAGCTGTTTTAGCATTGGTGGGCAGGATTTCAGGAGCACATTTCCAAATAAAGATTTTAATCACTGGGGCAATGTCCATATTCCAGATTTCTCCCTAGTTTTTTGTGGCAGTATCATTTCTATATAAGTATTCCATCTTGGCCTTGTAAAGGGCTTTGACAGAGAATTTTCCTGTATCATTCAGGTTTCACTGAATCTTGTCTTCCTCCCCTGGATGGGTATCCAGGGCAAGAATAGCCTGAGCAGTATGTTGATTGAAGTAAGTTTGGACCAGGGTATTATCCCAGTGACCATTAGGTAGAAGTAAATTTGAGACTGTCTCAATTGAAGTGGGGAAGTTAGTAGGTTTGATAAGATTTGCATAGATACTTGGAATCCAAATATCATCCAAAATTTTGATCTTCCCCACATTGTCAATATCCTCCAGGTACAATGTTGTTGTATGTTGTTAATGCCCTCATGCATTTCCATATCCATGAGTCTCCATATTTTGGCTTGATGTCCATATTGTGAACATTCCTTCCAAAAAGATATTTGGCATCCATCAGTTGAAACCATAAAGAGTCTTTATCTTGTTCTAATCTCCAACCAATTTTAGTGATCATAGAGCTCTTGAATGGGTTCCATATTCATGAAGCCTAATCCTCCTAGCTCTTTAGGTTTTTTGCTGGATCCAGCCTTTGGGTAGTAACCTTTTGGGTTTTCTAGGCTTTTCCCCCAAAGAAGTCTCTTTGAAGCTTGTTGAGATCTTGGCAGGTTTGCTTAGGTAGTCTGAAGCAGTTCATTTGATATATGCTAGAAGTGGATGCGACAGATTTTATGAGAACTTCCCTCCCAGCTGGATTTAGAGGGACATTTTTCCATCTAGAGAGTCTTATCCTTAACTTGTCAACACCTGGCTTGAAAGAGTTTATTTTTCTCCTGTGAGTGAAGAGTAGGGAGCCTAAGTACTTGTCATCCAACTGAAGAACTTGAACTCCCATATTATTGTTGATGGTAAGAATAAGATCAGGATTGGTATTTTTACTGAAGAAAACTCCAGATTTGTTGAAGTTGATTAGCTGTCCTGAAGTTTTCTCAAAGATATTTAGAATGTCCATAATATTTTGGGCTTCAGTTTTATTTTCTTTGCAGAAGACCCTATGCAGTCATCAGCAAAGAGAAGATGGTCGATAGAAGGTGCATTCTTGCAGATTTTTATTCCAGTGATTGGACCCAAATATTCAGCATGAATAAAAGTTCTAGAGAGGGATTCCATGCAGAATAGAAAGAGATAGGAGATAATGGGTCACCTTGTCTCAGGCCCCTAGAAGGTTTGAAGAAGGTGCCAGGAGAACCATTTATAAGAACAACTGAGGTGGTGGTGGAGATGCACTTTGTTGGATTTTATTGCACCATTGATCATTGAACCCAATCTTCTTCATGATGGTGTGAAAAAATTCCAGTCCACTCTGTCAAAAGCTTTTGCCATATCAATTTTGATACCCATGCTTCCGTTGTCACCTTTTTTTACCCCTCTTAGTTCTCATTGTGTGAATTATCTCATGAGCAATTGTAATATTGTCGAAAATTTGCCTTCCAGGTATGAAAGCAAATTGGTAAGGAGATATGATTTATTTAGGTAAGGTTTCATTCTTTTGGCTAATAGCTTGGAAATGATTTTATATGTTGTGTTGCAGAGGCTTATGGGTCTGAAGTGACTTGGTGAAGTTGGGTTATCAACTTTAGGAATGAGAGATATAGAGGTGGAGTTCATCCCTTTGAGCATGTGACTGAAGTAAAAATGTGTTGTACCATTTTGAAAATGTCATTTCCCAAGATTCCCCAGTTGGCTTGAAAGAAGTTTGGAGGGAAGCCATCAGGACCTGGAGCTTTGTCACCTGCCATCCGAACAAGATAGCTTTAACTTCATTTTAATTAGTGGATCTGATTTAGCATAATTTTATCAATTGTGGTAATGATTGTGGGTATAAGATCAATGATTTGGGTTTATATTTATGTTTTCTTAGTAGCCATTCTAGAGAAGTGAGTTGTGGCGAGTTTTTCACTTGTTGGTAATCACATTATCCATTCCCCTACTTCATTTTGATTGTATGTATCTTTTTCTCCTAGCTCTTATTTTGCTAGCTCTGCGAAATTATTTAGTATTTTGATCCCCTAGTTTAATAACTTGATCTTTACTCTTGGTTTTCCAAAACTTTTCTTCAATATCTTGCCAATCAACTAGTGCCTGCCCTATATCTATCCTGAAGTAGTTGTTGTGTAGCCAATGTAGATGTTGCTTGCATTCTTCTATATTAGTTTTGATGTTTCCATAAACCTCCTTATTACACACTCTGATTTGAAGTTTGATATCCTTTAGTCTTTTGGCAATGATGTAAGCACTGGATCCAGAGTGAATTTTGTTCCAACATTCCTCTATTATTTTCTTGCAGTCATCCTGATCCAACCATGGACCAAACAACTTGAAGGGGATGATGCCATTCTTCCAATTGGGATTGGAGTTGAGAAGTATAGGATGGTGGTCAGGCCCAATGGCCAACATGCTAGAGATGGTAGTGTTGGGATAAAGGAGTAACCAACTTTCAATTGCCAACCCTTTATCAAGTCTTTGTTCAGTGAGAGAAAATCCTTTTCTTTTGTTTGACCATGTAAATGGGCAACCAGTGAACCCCATATCCACTAGGTCCAGATCAAGGATTTTGCTATTAAACAAAGAAGCTTCAATAGAGTCTATTAGATGAGTGCTGAATTTTTCAGAGTCATGAAGAATAAGATTGAAGTCACCAATGACCAACCAAGAAAGTTGATTGTGGGCTGCTATTTTATCCAACATTTTCCATGAGTCAATTTTACTAGTAGTATCATAAGGACTACCATAGTACACTACAACAACACACACGTTTAGTGACAAAATTTTATGTGACCAATAAAATTTCGTCTGCAAATCTAGTGTTTAGGGAGGAATATTTTTTTCGCGACAAACGGAAAATTTTGTCTTTAATGTTGTTAATGAAATTTTTTGTGACCAAGTATAGTGACCAATCCTGTCTCTGTCTCTAAATTCTTTTTTTGTGACCAAATATAGTGACCAATCCTGTCTCCGTCTCTAAATATTTCTTTGTGACAAATTATTTTAGTCACAGAATTGGAACCTAGAGACAAAGGTAAAATACTGTCTCCAAATATCTTATTGCCAACAATTCGAAACTTTGGTCCCTGAATGTATCTTATGCTGACAAAACTAGTTTGTTGCCGAAATGATTCCATGTCAAATGAGGATTTTGCCGTCAGAAATATTAGTATCCGAACAAATTATAGTCACAAAAGGATTGTTTTTACAGACGAAAGACAAATCGGTCTCGGAAAATACTATTGCTGACAACTATAACTTTTGTCCCTACATCTCTATTTATGCTGACAAAACCTGATTCGTCATCCAAATAAATGCGAAGCAAAGCCGAATTTTGTCTTTAAAATTCTGGTTGCAACAAGAAAAGATGTAGTTTGCAAATCCCAATATTCGGTGACTGCTAGTGATTTAGTCTGCTCATACTAAATAATCAATCAAAAAAAAAAAAAGCGCAACAAAATTTTGAGTGACATCTGAGCTTGACAAAAATTCAACACATTCGGAAAATTTTGAACTATAAGCACTCAAAATACTATCAAAAATTATCTGTCCACTTCTCAACACTCAAAATTTTCATTTTACTATGGCACTCAAAACGGCTTTTGTTGCAAAAGTGGGTGCTAAGAAGAGGCCTTGCCACATACCTGGCACGTTACGAATATTTTTATAATAATCCGTCGTAACGTGGATAACTTTTTTTGGATGACGTCTCAATACAAATGAATTCTAAATTCAATACCTGATACATTCATCATCCATATTAAACAACAATTTCTTCAATCTATTCATAACATTCACATCAAGGATTTTATATTACAAAAGAATCAATATATATAAAATACAAAATAATTGAAATTTTCTAATCAAATTTTTTTTTGTTTGTTAAGTATCAACTGTTTTTTTGTTATTGTTTTCTAAAAACCACAACCACATGTTCAGATTCCTTTAATTTCCAATAGTGTTTCTCTCGAAAATTTTAGTCCACATTAAATGAGTCAAATGAGCCTTCAAAATTATGAGTTTGGGCTACAAAAGTTGTAGAACTTGTTCCCAATTTCTTCAACTCCTCAAGTTCATATTCCAATTCTTCCAACAACCAACAAAGATAACCATCATTGATGATTTTGTAACTATGCCATCAATCACCTTAACATAATCCGAAGAGAAAAAAGATACTCAATTTTTTTACCTCTCCTCCCTTGGTTTTGAATCTTTTAATCTAAATTAAGTTACTTTGGATCTCATCGTAAAACCCACACCTTCTCTTCACCAACTGATGATCTAAATCCACTAAGTTCCCCTTCAACACAACCATAGTTGTAGACATTATATATGGTCATTTCACAATGTACCCCGATGCCAAATCTATTCTGGCGATTCTTGCTTAGTATAGGCTCATTATTCAAACGGTTGACTGTAAAATTGGCATTAACTTACCCTACTTTTATTAATTAGAATATCCTTTGGGTCCGCAGCTTTATTTGATATATTCCTGCTGGTAAATGCGTTCGCCTGCCATGACCCCAAAAGTTAATTGATTCTGTGCTCTGCCCTAAATGGCGATTTGATAAAATTTAGTGTTCCTGTTTTAGCCGGGTCTGTTTTCGTCCGACTATTATATCTCTGCACGTTTTCTTGCTATTACTAAAAATAGCAGTGTGTCGATTTCTGGTAGCAGTACTTTAGCAAACATACCTATTGGAAGGGACGCTTGGGTAGTATGGTGTCTTTTGTATTAGTTGTCTGTTATGGAAGTTTTATGCAGAGATGTGCCTAACGTGAAGAAATGACAGTGTAATGACATGGGCAATTGAGTAGAAGTTTTATCATTCATTTCTACCTTTACGCCAAACAATCCTGATTTCACACTTAACTTGTGTTTATTAATCTATCTTCTCTTCCATTTCCCGTCTTACCATAATATACACCATTGTTTTGAACACGTTTATTGTAAGTTGTCTATATATGTTATGATGACGGGATGATAATTACTAAATCCTTCGTAGTACCTTCATTTCAAACAGTGTTGATCTAGCAATATTAGTAAAGGCTACAAAATTCTCAAATTTTCTTCATAAGTTAAATCTCCCATTGCTCTCATTTTACCTTCATCTATCGTATAAAACATTGTATCTATTGGATTATTAGTCTGGAAACATTAGGTTTGTTTGTCTGAAAACATTTGTAAAGTCAATTATGCATGAATGAAAACTTACTCCACTGCACTTGGTCTACCGGTGGGTCTACGCTTGGTTCGTTGTATTGACTTTCCTCGTAATCTAATCCAAATGGAGCACTTTGTTTTGGGTGGTTATGGAAGCAGATGTTTTCTCTAATGAGGCAACAGTTGTGGTGTGGTTATGTATTGCATCCGTTGAACATTTGAGAGTTTGTAACTGTTGGTTGTGAAGGGTCATGCTGTTAAATTAAAAATTGCATCCATTAGATATTTCAAGTGACTGTTGGAGTTCTGTAATGTATGTTTTAAATGTTAAGTGATTGTTTGGTTTGCCAACAGGGAAACGTCTTAGCCAATCAGATAACAATGACATGGATAGTTAGTGCTTAGGTGGCTTCACCAAAATCAAGAGTGATTGTGGGATCGACATGTGGCTACTTGGGGGTCTCTTATTATAAAGAAAGATGAGCAAGGCTCACTGTTAAAATGTGCCTAGTAGCGTAAGGCTTGGTTAAAAAGAGAGCCTGGTAACCACAATTCACACATGGGGTGTTAAGTGAACCTAAATTTAGTTTCTTTCAATTTTAGCATTTTTAGTTTTTCTGCATTTCGTCTTTCTAGGAAATATTAGTACATTACTATTAAAAAATTCAGGGGCAAACCTTTTCAGTTGTTTTTATTGGATTGAATGAACACTTCCCCAGTACTTGCAACTTTTCTAGTCAAATCCCCATACTCATTATAGTCCATCCAAAAATCTCAGATGATGAAATCAAAACCCTCTCGATTAACAGATAATGAAATCGAATCATGAACTCGATTAACGAGATGTGAATCTGTGGATAATAAAAAGATAAGAGAGGCGGAAGAGAAATTTTATATTCCTTTGATCGATGATAAAAGAGATAGAGAAAACAAAATGAAGAATGAAGTGGAAATAGAGAGAAGGGGAGAAATAATGAATGTCACCATGTGATTCACACGCGGGGAGGAAACATCCTCTAGTTTAACGAGTGTGGGGTGGAAATATATGTCACGCATGCCAAATGATCTAAATGTGACCCCCACCCCGATGTTCTTGTTACTTAATTTTTAAAATTTAGTAATCGGCTTCAAATCGTAAACCATTTGTAAAAAACATAGGCTTTGAATCAAGAAAATTTTTCTCATCGAAACAAAAAAAGAAAAATCTTCCAAGAATGAAAACGCTGCAAGAGCCAACAACAACAATGCTACAACCACTCCCCATCATCCAGTTGATGGTGATGCTAATACTTACTTTCCTGCCACTGCTCTTCCAAAAGCCTTTTCCTTCAATTCTCTTCCCACTTTGGCTCAAATTAAGTCTAGAATGGAGGCTGAAATTGCTCTAAAAAAAAAAAAAGGCCTGGAAAGAAAAGAAAAAAGCCCATATCTTTGAGGACAATAGCTCTAATCCTGTGCTGATCACCTTTCCTAAGGTTAAGAGGAAGAAACCAACCTACAATGATGATGAGATCAACCTAAACAACATTGACACTGAAAATCTCATGAGATTCAAGGATTTGGAGGTAACTACTACATATATCAGTAACAATCTTCCTCTAGCTAATGATACCTTGGGAAACTCCTCATCTTCTATCATGGTAAACTACCACTTACTCTCCTTAATCTTAATTTCTATAGCTTATCTCTCTTTTATCTTTTACTGTCAGACTCTTATTACTATATTCTATGATAACATTACTAGAAGACTAACATCCAAGTATCCCAATGTGTCTTATTTTTGGCAATTCTTCACTACTCTTGCATGGAATTGCCAAGGATTATGAACTAGGGATACCAAGATTTACCTGAATGACATGTTAAATAAACTGAATCCTGATATCATCTTTATCTCTGAAACTAAGCAATAACAGGAAGGCCTTAAAAAAATTATGCATGAGGTAAATGTCAACAATTTCTGGTTTGTTAGCCCAGGAGGGGTAAGTGGCAATGCTGGAGGCCTAGCCTTGATATGGAAGAATAATATTTCTATTGACATTATCTATTTCTCATTAAACCATATCAATGCTATAGTCAGCACTGCTAATAGCCCCCCTTGGATTTTCACTGGCTACGAGCCAATTTTTTTGTTTCTGATTTGACAGGCAAGAACATCAGGGAGGGGGGGAATTTAGATCATCAGTTGGTGAAGGCTGAGCTCCAAAGGTAACATGCCTGCTGGAGGAGGAAGCAATGTTTTCTTTAGCTTTCTCAAGTTCCAGCTTCTTAGCTTGCTTCATTTTTGCTTCAAATTCTGCTGAAGCATCAGCATCTGAGTAAGGTCTGTGGATAACATCTTTTCCAGCTTGGACAATTTTTTGTTAAGGGGTTCTTGGTGGTGGTGATAGTTGGGGTGTTGGTAGGGATTGTTGGGGGTAATTTTTGTTTGGTGGTGTTGCACAAAGGGGTTCAAGGTGATCAAGGATTCTGCAGACTTTACAGAACTTAATGCCATTCAGAGCATAAGTAATTTCCATCCAGTAAGACAAAGTAGTTGTTTCAAAATCTTCAATACCAAACTTGAGTTTTACCTCCAGGTTTTTCTCAAATCTATCTCTTCCATATGGCTTCTTAGCATCCTGGTAAACACCTGCAGGTTTGGCTATATTTCTGATATCCGAAATTATGTGTGCTGGGATTCTCTTAATGAGTAACCAAACCATGACTTTTGAGAATCGTTCTTCATCAATCAGCTCAGGGCCACCAACAGGTATGCCCACTAACACCATAGGCTTATCAAACACTCCTCTAGTATACCTCATTTCCTCAGTGTGATGTAATCCTCCTCATGTGTAAGCCTGAGGATGAAGTAGTTTCTTCTTGTGTTCCATATATCAATTTCAACACTACTCAGAAGTTCCCAGTTAGCAATGATGAAATTACTAACTCTAGAGGTTTGAAAGCAGATATTGCTGCAAAGTTTTCCAATGAATCACCATTTCCAATTTAGGGGTTGTTTGGGTTTGACATTGTCAGGGTTGAGGAAGACTTTTGGAAATAAATCTTTAAGGATATTGAGGGATGAGTTCATTTTGTTAACTAGATTATCAATACTATTTGTGTTAGTGCTAGAAGAGGAGGCCATGGGGATGAAGAGATAAATGGGAAGGTAGAAGTGAAGGGAGTGATGTTCACTAGTAGTATAAGAAATAATTAGAAGTTTTTCTATAGAGAGGGAGATAAGGTAGGCTTTAATTTGAAAAAAAAAAAATCACGGGTTTGTGTTGATGTTTCTTGTGCTCAGAGCATCTATCAATAGTTTTGATTTTTGTATGTAGATAGGCTAAAGGACTAAGATGTTTGGAAAGCTGGTGTAACACCCCGTGTTTTTAGCATGGCGCATGCTAAAAGATATGATGTGGCATGAGATGAAGCTTCATCTCATGTTTCTGTCGCTTTAAGAGGAATATTGGCCTAGGGTCAATGTTGCGTCATGATGATGCATTAGGACAATTGGGTAGATGGCCTTGAGCGTTGCTGCGCAATCTTTGAACATTATGTGGACAATTGGCCTAGAGCCAATATTGCACAATCATTGTGCATCATGCCATAGAGGGTTGGCCGAACGAGTGCCACGCAATCATTGTATGCAATCGTTGTGCAGAATCATTATATACAATCGTTGTATGCAATTATTGTGTGCAATCATTACACAATCAGTGTGCGCAATCATTGCTCATGAATAGTAAAAGTGGGACTTGGTGAATGATTTTTCCTCCCCTAATCAAAGTTGTAAAAATGTCAAGTTAACATATATAGGGAGGGTACTTGGTTGAAGGTGCATACGCGGACCATGTGAGGGCAAATCCCCCAATGGCCACGTGTCAACATCTCAAGAGATGGTATCATGATGAGATGATAGGATAGAAGAACCGAATCATCTGATAAAAATGTGATTTCATCCGAATCGAGGCACCTACTACAAACGTCACATGAATGAAGCGTGTAAGGAGCAGTCTAATTTGCTCAGACGGTCAAGTCTAAAAAGGAGGACCGCATTTAATGAAGAGATAAGAGTAGATCTACATCGTGATGGAAGGCTCGGGACGATTCATACTACAACCCATAGGTGATGCAGCATGAGGTTCTCCAAGGAAGAGCTACATGATGACGAGCAGAGCGAGACAATTTGGAAGGAGAACCAAGCAAGCCTCCACAAGGGTTAGTATAGAACTCGCCCGAAGCAACAAAGACGATGACTTCACCAGCTCGACGAGGCCAGACCTTCACGAGTTTAATTTCCTTATAAATACCAGTCCATGTAGAAGGAGATGGACAACTTATGTATGATTAGATGGTCTTTCTACAGAGAATTCCTGAGAGAGATCTCTATAGAGAAAGAGTAAGAAATCTGAGTGATATTTGTAGCTCTTTTAAGGGTAATACCTTATAATCAATAAAGAATACATCTTCTTCCCGTGGACGTAGGTCTTCATGGACGAACCACGTTATATACTTGTGTTAATCTTTACTTTTCATGTTCTTTATATCTTGTTTATCTTGAATCTTGAATGTTTAGATAGTTTATAGCCTTTAGATTTACTTGGGTGTAGTCATCAGAAAAGATGCAACTACAGACCATGCACCAAGTAAGCTTCATAGCTTAGCCAGAAGAGTATAAATGATTCCTGTCTCATTTATAGCTCCGTAACTTTGCCAATGGGGCATATGATGCGAACGCATCATTATGCCACACCGCGGACCCGATAATGCATAATCATTGTGCATTTTTGACGAAATGGCCTATACGGACCAGGCCATTACCATTACTGTTAGGCGACAACTTTGAAATTAAGTTGGCTTAAGTTTCTGTCCCTTCGAGGATGAACTACGGTCTTTGCTTGATCCCTTTAGAGTATGGAAGGGTACGTAGGCAGCCACAATGAGTTGCAGCATTGCCGGTCCAGCACGTTGTCGCTCATATCATCTAATTTAGAGATAATTACGGCACTTTGGCCTCTCATATCATCTGGCTCGGTACCTCGATGTAAGAGATGATTGTTGCCATACTTGATGAGGCTAGTTGCATTCCATTCCTAGGATGCTCATACTTCCTATCAAGGTGTTTGACGTAGGCATGCACCAATAGTGCATTAAACATGGCCAGGAAAGTAACTCACATCGGTATGCAAGTAGCGGAGCCTGTATGAGCCTAAAGGAGATGGAATTAGGCCGTCAATGGCCTATGTGCAAGTCCAAGCATGACTTATGCCTGGACAACACTCGGAAGCCAGTGATACATGCAAGATGCATCGGCCATAGCCTCTATTGCTTGGAACCCTTCGCAGAACAAGGGTAAGTTGGAACGGTGTGGAAGCTAAAATAGCCGCATCATGCTCCACGAGAATGCTTGCAAGGGAAAATGAACGTGCATTTTTCCAGCTTTAAGGCTCGGATCGTAGCATCATCATGGCGCACCGGGGGAGCTACGACCTGTGTGGCAACACACCAAAGACGTAATTTTCCGGTCCGTAATAGCTGGAGTAACAAGTATCCAAGTTGGGTGTCTTTGGTGTGGTGCACTTGTGTTTTGTTGGCTAATGATACCTTGGATAGGGACTTGTCAATAAAATGCAAGCTATATGCAGAGATGAGAGGGATATTAGCAGTATACATTTTTGTTTTTGACTGGTGGTAAAAGAAGCTATAGGTAAGTCTAGATTGTTGTTGCTCAGGTTCAGTCAACTGGTTTGACCATTGATCTATGCTCACGAGATTATCTACTTTGTTTGTGCAACCCATATTCATTTCATATTGCCAGTCAGCATTCCTGTCTGAGTGCCAGTCAGTATACCTCCGAAGTTTAGTCAACTTATCTGATTTCTGGTAATGGTCTGTGCCATATGCACATGTAGTCTCCCAGTCAGCAACTTTTGCCAGATTTTTTTCTCTACCAAGTGTGATGATATTATACTCCCAGTTTCCATCTGTTCTACAAGATAAAATAGCAGTTATACTTGTGTTAGATTTCAGAGCAGTTATAGGGTGTAGGCAATGAAGAGATAGATGAAGGGAAATTGAAAAGACGGTGTGAATGGAGCAAGGGCGAGAGATGGAAGGTTTTCTCTTCGGGAACCGCTGCCAATTAATGGCGCAACGGCCGCAAACCAACCCAATGGGTCCTTTAAAAGCACCCAATTAACTGTCGGAAAAGCATTTCTCTTCAGTTTCTCCTTTTCATCTTCTCTTTTTCTCAGAAAAAAATTAGGAATTTCTATTTGTGCTTCATCATGTATGGTGATGCTAAAGCAATTAACCGTAAGGGTAAGCGAAAGATGATGGAGGTGGATATTGAGCCTCGCATCCACTGGTATCCTCATGAGTACTGTGTGGATTGTTTGTCATATGGGATTGTTTTTCCTCAGGGCTGTGAATGTCTGCAGTTTGAAGAGAGCTTTGCATGGTATTTGGACGATTTGCAACATAACATGAATGTGAAAGTGGAGGAATGTTTGCAAAGTGATGGACCCCCTGGAGTTATTCATGCATTGCTGGTTGACTCTCTTGTTGAAGATTGAGCCAGTTCTTCAAACAGACCAAACCTGCACCAATCAATCAAGATACTAGCAACCTTTTTGAGAATCAAGGTGAGAGAAAGGCTCAAGGAGGCGGTAATGGTCGAGATGGAGCATCCAGTGCTGATGATGACATGCCCGATATGGATGGTTCTGACAAGCAACCACCATATTCTAAAGATCGAAGGCCTAGATATGATGACGATGATTAGGTTTTATATGCATATCATCCCCGATATGGAATATTTCAAGTGCATGAGGGTGTTGTTGTTGTTGCTGATCGATTTCTTGTATCAGGGCTGAGAAGGATTGGTTATCAGTCTATCACTCTTGATACAAAGGAGAGGTACATGGTCTGTCAACTGGCTGCACGTCCATGGCGGTATGATGAGCCTATGCATTTTCCATTGATAGATGCGCTTTGTCCTATAACTGGGAAGATCAGTCGTGCCATTTTCGCCGGAGCTGTCCAACCCGCCACCGATCCGATTCTCGATCCATTCTATCATGCTGCTGCTTCTTCCGGAGTTAAGCCATCTCTCGATGTACCAGAGCCATCTCATAGTGAGAGTGAAGTTGATGATGGTCAGGAGGAGGACGAAGTTGAGCCTCAAACCCCAGTACCAAAGCGTTGTTCTACCATTTCTTCTGTTCGAATGACTCACAGTCAGACTCGGAGCGTCAGTCAGGAAACTCGGAGCAAGACTGGTCAGAGGCAGAAGTAAGTACCCAAGGGACTCGTTTATCTCCATCTCCTGCAGAAATTGGTGGAATTTTTTGTTTTTTGTTTTTTTAAAAATGTTGCTAGTATTGAAAGGAGAGATGTTTAACATTTGGTTTTTATTAGTATTTTGAAACTTGGTAGTATGATGTTTAAACTGGTATGGATGTTTATGATATTTTGTTGTGGATTCTAAGATGATTTCCGGTTTAGAATGGTTATGAATGAATTGTGTGAGTTTGATAGAAAGGGTAGGGAAATTGATGAACATGATCACGGTTAAGGTGAATAAGGCATGACCAGAATTGGAGATGGGTAGGGGTGAATAGTATAATTTGAGCTGGCTTTGAGTTTATTGTTCTGCTTCAAGAAAGCTGTGAACCAGTAGTTTGTAAGTCCAAATTTGAAACTTGGGTTGTCGGGGTAGCTATAGTTGATAGTAATTCCAGTGATTTCAGCTAAGTCTCTGAAGGAAATATTGCATGTAATGCTTGCGATTCTCATAATGCCTGTGTTTCTCGTAATGCTATGATTATTGTGGTAGCTGTGATTGCTGTGAGAGCTGCTTCTCATGTGATTTCTTGGTGTTGCATAGTAAATGTAGCAAACGAGGAATTGAGACAATTGCAGTGGTTAAGATGATTAAGTTTAGTAATTTTCATAGTGAGACAATAAAAAGATGAAGAATTTATGGATATATATCAATCATTTAAGCATAAATTGTTAGAATCATAGAAAGCAGGGAAGAACAGAGAGATTCCGGTCAAATACCGGTGAAATAAGATCATTATGTCACTAGAAGACAGAGGTAACGGCTATGAAAGGCCTGAGAAAGGGTAAAATATGCGAGAATTCAGGTGGGGATGAGAGAGAGGGAGTCGTACATTTGTCATGTGATTCAACATAAGCCCAAGTTTTAGTGAAACAGACCACCTCAATCCTATGCAATGAGTCATGTATAATGTTTTGGGCAGAGCTTATATAGGAAATATAACAATCCTATGCCTATATTTAAAAGTTTTTTTTCAAGTGAATACCCACATTCAATTAGCAAAATGCATGAGACATACAAAATCAACCTAGTATCTTGCACAAAATGTGCAACCAATGCATTTAACAACCATGAATTTTTTAATATAAGTATCTTTGTTTGCTCTCTAGAAAATCCAGGTAGAATTAATTATATTCATGGTAGGTGGGCAAGAATTCCAAAAATAAATAACATATATATATTATTAAGGCATCGGAGAAAACTAACCATTCCGGTGAGCATTAAGATTTGAAGAACCGATGCAAATGGTATTTGTTGGTTTTATTTTATTTAGATTGGGATTTGAAGAACTAATGTAGATAGTATTTTTTAGCTCATTCTATTTAGGTTGAAAACTAAATTAACTTAACATGTAATAAGAAAAGTTCAAAAATAACAAGTTTGTGACAATACTAGTAAAAGATCAGAATCAAAATAAATTGAATATAATTTTTATAATATATTGTGTTTGTTTTTCTGATAGATCACAAATAAATTGAGTATTTTTTATTTTTGGCTTCCACCTAGTTTCAAATTAATGTTATATTAATATTAATTTATTACGAGTGATTTTTACGAGCATATAGTTAAAATATAAAAACATTAAAATCTTACTTGATAAAGGTGAGATTGATGTTCAAATTGTCGGAAGAAGAGCCTTGTGTTGTGAATTGTTTACCAAAGCAGGTCTGCTCTCGACAGTGCTACAGGGACCTCGGATTTTTACACCACTATGAGGCACTCACATCCACCGTTGGTCTCCTCCCACCCCACCCCATCCGAAAAACAGAGGGTCTGTTTTAAAGAATAGACCAACCACAAGTTGACACACGAGCGGTGTCAACATTTGGGGTCAAAAACCGGAGGATATCTATCATTTTCGGTCTGTTCTGGCATATTTATAGATCCCCCAGGTACAAAAAAAAATTGAAGTCAAAAACGGAAAACCAAAACCCGATTTCTTAGTCTAGTCAACTTCGAATTAACAAACTTTTTTATCGTTCAAGATCTCAACCATCAGATGGTTCGGAGGAAACTGTATAGATACAATGAGGGAATTTTTATTTTGAATCAAGCAGCACGGTGGCCAAACATGTGGCGACTTGTGACGTCACACCACAGAGGACGATGGCCAAACCAACCCATCTGGTCATATTCAGTTTGCAACTGAAAATGCTGCGGGAAAGGCAGTATTCGGCATTTTATACTTAACCCTTAAAATTAAACTCTGAAATTGGGATTACAATTGTCTGAGGTTAGTAGAACTAGTTCATGAAAGTAATCAGACTGAAAAAGAATTAAGACTGTCACGTTCACAGAATTGCATGAGCAGTATACTTAACCAGGAAAATATGAAAAAAGTTCGTTACCTGAACATACCAAGAGAAAGAAAGAAAAAATATAAAATTGTCTCATGAGAGAAGATAAGCAACATTAGATGGCAACAGCAGAATAGCCACACATTGAAAAACCTCTGGATGTCGAACAGCAACCTCTCATCGTCCTTAATTCATGAGGCTAACACAACTTAAGATCTTCCTACCATATGCATGTATATTCCCGCTTTAAGGTTCTCGGCCAAACCCCATAGCATCAAAAGTGACATGAACCTCATCTTATCAGGTAAAAAGAATCATGTCTGTATATTGTACGCCCTGTAGCATGCATCAAAAAGCTTATTATGCATCTAGAAATCTATTTTGAGCATATAATACAGATGACAAGAGTTAACAGCAAAAACACTTGGATAGAACATCCAGAAAAGATGTAATTAAAGTTTTGAATGTGAATCAGGATATGCAATTGTAAAAAATCTTTTCAATTTGTTGTTATCTTGGGAATGGTCTGGTGACTGTATAATGAAGTAATCGCCCAAGGGAGTGATACTTCCCAGTGGTTTAAACTTCATGAAAGCTCAAAATTGCTCGAGCTGCATAAAATAAGGGGTTCTGAAGGACTTCCCAGGTTCCAATTTGGTTGAAATAGATGGTAAGGAGAGTTTTTGGTTCTGACAAAGCTCATCCTTTGTCTGATGTTGTATGTGATACCAGTGAATGCTAACCTTTGGTGTCTAGGTAGCTCAAGATAATACTATGGACCTGCAGCTCTTTGTACCCCGTCTCTCGCGAATTCCAACTTGTCCCCATCTCTCGTGGATTCCATCTAGTCCCAAAACTGGAGGGGTCAAGGTGAACTGTGAGTCTGTTACAGACAGGTTAACCTTACATGAAACTTGACCTCTGGTACGCCTTAGTTGAGGTAATAAAAGGTCTCAGCAGCTTTTTGCTCCTTGTCTTTTGTGGATTCCAACTTGTTAATCCCCGGCCTGAAATTTGTAGGGTCGCGTCTAAATGCGATATCCAATTGCTGCACATTATTAAGACCAAAATGTAGTAATTGGTAAGAAGCATTAATCTTGGATCAAAGAAGTGGGCAGAATCAAAAGAACGCCTACAGAGTACCCAACACTTTCAGCATATATATTACTGTGGTTGCTTGACATTTTCTCTTGTTTCTTTTTCAGTCTAAAACATGTCAGTTTCTTTTGCTAGTGGTGTGCTGTTATCCCAAACCATTGGGAATAGAACCGTACAACTTGAGCTAGAAATATCTAAAGCAACTTAACAAGATAGAAACGCAACTTACAGATAGGAAAAGGTTCACCCCTGTCAACAAAGACTGAGGAGCATTGGCAGTAGAATCAATAGATGGTCTCCCCTCAAACACAATCACCCTATCAGCATGATATGTCGCCACTAAGAAATCATGCTCAACGACAAAAGCAGTCTTCTTTGGATGGAGGATAAACCTCTTAATGACTTTTGGTGCAACAATACGCTGCTCTGAATCAAGATAAGCACACGGCTCGTCTATCAGATATATATCCGCACGCTGCATTAACCATAAACACAATTTGTAAAATTGTAATCAATCGCCCTTATTCAAATTATAAAATCAATTCAATTTTCTGTGTCAGTACCGACCAGTCATACTAAAACAAACTCATGAAAGATATTATAACTGGAAATGAAGATCAAATTAAGATAATAAATAAGAATACAGACCTTTCCAAGGAAAAAACATAATGCAGCTCTTTCCCGCTCTCCACCTGAGAGATTCTTAACTTGCTAATCCATTAATTGCTCAATTTGGAGTGGTTTCATGACATCTGACACAAACAGGGGATGAACGCACCCATCATGGATTCTTTTGTGCAGAAAGTCTCTAACAGAAGATAGAGACTTAGGACTGATCTCCTGGGGTTTGTAAGACACATTAAATTCAGGTATTTCTACATCTGAATTATCCACCTCGTCGGGTTTCAATAAACCAGGCTGTATATAGTTGTAGCAGTGATTAAGAAATCCACGCCTTATTTTGAACTCATAAAAGATATGTCTCTACACATAGAATAAAGGATCTAGAAGCCATACCAGCATGCGGATAAATGTTGTCTTTCCTGTCCCATATTCACCGAGCATAACAACAATTTGAGAATCAGTGAATTCTCCCTCCATGATATGAAGCTTAAAATTTCCTTGAGTTTTACTCATGTATGGTATTTTTATCGTGCATACGAATGAATTACTTCTGCACTTGAATATTTCCTAGAAGTAGACGACCGCTCTTGAATTGGGTAGTCAATGCTTGCGTCATTCCAACCATGACTGTAAAATCGAACTTTCATAAATACAACAGTAGAGGCAAAATAATGTCACGTATTCTATGTAAACAGAACTGAAGTACAACAGAAGCAACTATCGAACTCGAATTTGGAAAATACTAGAAGGATTTCTTCACAACAGGAATGTGCGAACACAATTGGATCCATGTCTTTTTCCGAAAATCTTAGAATATGAAAAGTGCTGGCATGGAAAAGAAGAGGATCAAAACAAAGTGTGTATGGTAAATTATTGTAGAAGCTAACTAAGCCAAAGAGTACAGTAAAGCAAGTCTTGTGAGGTACAAACACATGATTTTGCAGAAAGAATGAAATCTATCTCCCAACAATTGGTCTACGGGTTTATTTGATGGTTAAATTAATCAGAGAAGCCTCGACTCTTTAACAAGATTCATTTCCTGAAAGCATTTGTAAACTAAAATTCAATTGACAACTCGGTTGCCGGATTTGGTTTTCACTTAAAGACAGGATTTGGTTTTCACTTAAAGAAACTGGATTAGATTATTTGTTCTTCACATCTAAGTATATATATATTTTATACTTTGATCTAAACTCATCAAAGGGTTCGTACACGGGACTTCAACCACAAAACTTAAGCAAGTATCAAGCAAAGAGACCCATTGGACCTATTCGTCATCATTGCTTACAATTTAACAGAAGATACAAAACTATTTTAAAAGAGAGATTGAAGCAAAAGTATTCAATCGCACATGAGCCATCATTTGCGCTTTCAGTTTCACACCAGAACTTCTTACAAAGAATTCACTGTCAAGCTATAGTTCATCCCTGATTTTTCACAGCATACTACAAATCCCTTAAGGTTCTTAAGAAAGAGAACTCAGTAAGTACAACTACCCACTAGCAAAAGAGGTTCAGGTTTAAGCCATATTCGGTTATCAACAAAATTGAAGTTTGTTTATACACTCCAGGCTAATAATTAAACATCCACAACACATGACAGGTTGGTTAGCTTTATTTCCTCGTAAGGCTATGTTTTACATTGAAATTTGTTCTTGAAGGAATTTTCTTTCTTAGTCCTAAAGTTCTGTGGTATTCTTGCAAAGGGATTTCACGTTTAATAAACTTATCAAAAGAGCACCGAAACGTATTTTGTGTAGTATTCATCATGTTTAGCACATTAAGATAAAAGATCATGGCAAAGCAAATTCACGGCAACTCTAGAATCAATGGGGGTGGCTAACCCACCCATCATGTTTAGTACAATTAATGGATAGCATGATAACCCTCATACAAAGATTAAAACAACATTAACATTCCATCGAAGGGTTTTCAGCAGAAAATTCTACTGGTTCAAAATTATTTTAGGACTTGAGGGTTTCTCATTTTCATTTTCTAGGGTTTTCATTTGCACCACAATTTCTAATCAATTTTGGGCACAAAAAAAAAAAGGATGGATTTTTTTCATGAATTTCATACAAACAACACTTAAAAACTAAATCATGAAAAACCCATTTCTAAGAAAACAAGATTCATCATATTAACATCAAAATCGTCAAGAAAAATTAAGAAAAAAAAAACACTAAAATCACTCAAACAGGCGAAATCTCAATCAGTGATATGGTTCAGTAAAGAGAAACATGAGAAGTTGAAGAAATGAGGAAGTGAACTTACTGGTGAAAACAATTGTTGAGAAAAGGATTCAACTTTTTTCAGAGTTTGGGTTTTGTTTTCCCCAATTCGTCGGATTTCCTCCACCTAAGAGTGAATCATTAAAGTCTGTAGAAAAATTTAAAAACTGCAGAATTTATGGAATTTTTGAGAGTTACATTATTACCCTTTACTCGTTTACTGCGTATGCACGTCGTCATCGATACGTATTTGTATTGGTATGTATCAGCCAATACGGCAAAGGCACAAAGCATGGTTAGTATTACAGTGCTGCAAGTGACGCACGATGATTGCGCGTCACGAGTTGCGAGGCCAAGTCGAGTTCCGTCGTAATGGTGCAATCGAAGCTATAATAGCGCAACGTAAGCCATAATAGCAGATATCAATAGATCAAGCAAGTGTCAAGAATGGCATAAACCCACAGGGCCAATGTAATGCAAGTGCAGCATTACATTGTAAACACATTTGGCTAAGTTATGAAGCTTATTGGCCGACACAATGAAGCTTCATTGAAGGTTTGGCAAGACATGGCCAAAGTGACAGATGCAACATGCGATGTTGGCATCGATGCATATCCATGCAATTGAGTTGGCCCAAGCTCAAGGAGGATGCAAGAGTGAAGAATAGACTAAGAGTTGGTCTATGGCATATATTCAAGGTTGGCCAAATCTTGAATAATGCAAACAATTGGTAATGCAAGAGTTGCATTACTATTGTCAAGCTAATTGGCGAAGTGAAGCATATATGACGCATGAGTAACTAGAGTGAGCTTAAGGAGCTGGCATAGATGTTTGAAGCTTAAGGAATGTCCGTGCATGAGTTTAGAATGATAAGCATGCAGTGGCTAAGAGGGTCGAACGTTGACGCAAGACGAGAATCCAAAGGTATGGCACAAACAAGTGTGCAATACGGCTCAAGTGACGGTTATAAGTTGATTATTGGCTTCACAAGCGTGCCAAAGGTGCGAGACAAGTTAAAAGGCTTATGAAATGAGTTCATAGCCTTAGCAGAGTGTTCATAACCACCAAGAACAGTGTGGCATCCGTCGGCTTGACAACACAAAAGGTGGCGGTTGGAAAAGCAAGTCGCGGTTATGGAAACTACCTCGATGGGACACATGGCTGTTCCATGCGTGTGCAAGTGTTGTGCACGGTTTTGGCCATTGTAACTACCGTATAAATAGTCCTAAGGAGTGGGAAAAATCAGTAGGCTTACATAAGAGAGTTAGTCTCATGTTTGAGAGAGTTAGGCATTCACCAAGAGGGTGAATGGCATGTTTTTGGTCCATGTGATGGACGAGTTTTGTAATCTTCCTTTAGTGCAATAAAATGAGTTTGTTGCGTATCCTTTGTGTTCATTATGTTGCCGATGTTGTGTGAGAATTGGTTAAGTACATGGCGTAACCTCTTATGCTTATGGGGGCATGAAGAGTTAGAGAGAAAGAAGATGAAGACTTCGTTGTGCAAAGCCTTATGAGTGAAGGCAGATGTGTACTTTGATGCAAGTATACAAGGCTGAATGATTTTGGGTGATGTTGAGTCACTGAACCACAATCATTGCCGGTCATGTCCCATGAAAATTTTAGGCGATTAAATGGGCATGTGACAGCTAGCATGGTTGAGATTATAGAATATATCACTGCAATAATTTTACTACTCTCTTTGTTTTGGGCAAGGGCCAAATGAATAATAATTCTTTTCGAGGAATGGAGAGAGTTTTTTTTTTTATATTATTTTTTTTTATCAATAGATAGATTTTGATTTTTATTAAAATCAACAAAATCGCTTTTAAAAATAACAGAAACATCAAAATTATTATGGTCAACTTTTTTTTTTTTAATCTAAAAGGTTAAAATTTTATTGTAAAAAGAAAAAAAAAAACAAGGTGAAAAATGCCGCGATACAATCTAGGAGACTAAAAAGTCTGTCAGAGACAAACAGACAATCAGCACCACAAAGAAAAAAAGAAAACTAAATAAGCAATCTGCATGCAGAGCATGAAAAAACGATAATCGTCAATGCAAAATGCTATAGACAACTCGAACAGGTTAACGAGAGATAAAGAGATTGATTTAAAATACTTAGAATAGTTTGTTGTCAGATTGGGTTGAGAGGAATGATAACACACCCATCCAAATTGAAATAATATGTATCATGATTGGCATAACAGGATTTTAGGTTGAGAATTGGACAAAGTATGAGCTCCTCATTGATGTCGACGATGGGAGCTGAAGTTTGCATCGACTACATGTGAGCTTAACTTTGAACTGGGAACCTTTATTTCGTTGTGGAATAAGTTATCTCTATCTTCTTCTTCTTTCCCACACAGCTTGCAAATAACTTCAGGAGTGGTTATGTTCCTTTTTTGTTAAAGTTGGTACTGAATTATGAAATGCAGTGGCAGCACAAATATCTTTGGTGGGATTACTTTTTTCCAGATGAAAGAAGTAGATCTTTCTTCATCGTTGTATATTTCATAACATTTCTTATTAGGAAATTGTTATCACTTCTACCAAGTTAAGTGATAGAAATCATTTCAAGAGGCAAAGAAGGTGCTGCTGCTCACATTCTCATCATCTCAAAGTAAACATTTCTAGATTCGTCATTCTCCAATCTCCCTACTTTTAGATCCCAGTTTTCTTCACCGTCTACACAATATATTGAACTCAAGTTTCTTTGCTTTTTTATTTAACACAATATTGTTCAAAAAAATTGATCACACATTGTTCTCGTTTTTCAATGGTGCATATTTTGTATGAACTAGGGGTCACGGAAAAATGTAAGGAACTGATTTGTGAGACTAAATAATCAAGAAGCTGCTTCGCAACTTTTTTCATTCGTATATAGTGACTGATCCAACACTCATGTTTTAGGAAAGTTTGCATATCTATGGTTACCAGAGTTAAAAAAATTATCTTAGAACTAAGATGTTTGTGGAAATTGAACTCAATACAGTTGAGTTTATCGATACTGCTCACCATCAACAAAATACAAGCTAACATAGAGAATTGGCCATTGGGTTACTCAGTGGACATTATTCTTCTCAAGTACTTAGGATTATCTCTTAGTACAAACACCGAGTTAAAGAAATTTGGGATCTAATAATGATTAAGATAATTTGAGAGTATGGGATTTAATAATTAAGAGACATGATATAAGTTATCGTATTATAAGCAACTCTAGTTGTTGGTACGGTTAGGTCTTTACTCCACGTGCTGGAAAATTCTTCCTTTCCTTTTTTTTTTTTATCGGCAAACTTAAAAATATATGGAAAACTTACAAGAAGTAAGCGAAGAAAAGCTCAAAGAGCCTACAAACCCGGCAGCAACGGGTAAACCCATTACCAACGGAACCAAAGATACAAAGAAACTAAATTACAAACAGATTATCCCAGTTTGGCATTATATAATCCAAACTAGTGTTTCTTAGCTCCTCTGTATTTCTTCTCCTGTTATAAGCCTGAATTTAACTTGTTGAATAACCCGTTGAGTGTCTGAAGTACCATCTTCAAAAACAATGTTATTGCGGTAGTTCCAAATTGACCAGCAGATAGATGCAGGAATGACAGGCCACAACACTTTTCCTAGCGGATGCGGTGTACGAGGTCTCCATTCCTTAAAATTGTGTCTTTCCTCAACTAGTAAAAAGGTGTATCATTAACTCTCCTCGTGAACGGTCACAGACTTTAGCTTCATGCATAACTTAACAAGAAAACATAAAAAAAAAATAACTCAAGTCTGGTTCAACTCATGGTATCTAGTTAGCTGATCAATACAAAAAAGCATAATTCTCTTTATGATAATGAGTTTTGCTTTGCAAATGTTCACGACAGTTGTTCGCATACTTATTTACAGTTTGGTTGATGTATACTGATTCAGGTCTGGCTTGACTAGGAAATTAAGCTCTTCCATGCATTTTCAAAGATGAGCGAATGATCGGTTTTACCTTATTATTCACGATGCTAGAAACCATAGCCAGCAACAACAACATCAGTTTTGTTCGTCGTCCAAATTATAGATGAATCAAATGATTGAAGTAGATGGACCGCATAAACAACATACTCCGAAGCAATAGAAATCATGATATTGAAATGAATTATGCCGCGTAAATAAACCCAAAAGGTCATGCACGATGCACCTCCTCTTAAAGCACTTTTTGTAGGCACGGATGTAGGCCCTGAATTAAATGTGATGTTAAGAAAAGAAACAAGATTTGTGTGAATATTTTGTTTCTTACATGCACATATTCACTCCAAACAAGTATTGATCCAAATAAGATATAAACGCATTTTGTATCATACAATATAATGATTTTTTCTATTGCAAAGATTATAAATTAAACTGTACGAGGAAATTGAGTTGTTGAAAATCACTCAACTGGTTTTTTCTTAGTGTTTATTGAGGGATTGTATTATAAGAATTAAGAATCAAACATGTATGGTTTGGTTCCACAATATTGAAATGGTTTAACTATGTTAAAAACTCAAGCGAGAGTTTTTTTTTTCTTTTTTTCTTTTTTTTTGTGCGCATTTTAGCTCCAGTTACTTCAATCCTAAATTTTTTTTGGTCGGCAAAGAAGAAATTTAATAGAATGGAAATACCCAACTCAAGGAGGGACCAACAACGAAGAGAGGAAGGAAAAAAATGCCCACATAACCCAAAGGACTAGAGTACACTACCTAAAAAAGCTTACGGAGGGTCGAAGAACTTCGACTTCCAATTACAAATGATATCGTCAATAGAGAAGTTAGATAAACTAGCAACAGAACTAGACCAAGAATTTTTTTTGATTTTAACCTCCAATATGATAGCCGCAACACACTTCTCTTTTTTGTTGAAAGATCTTTCATTTCTCTCAAGCCAAATTGACCACATGATCGCGGCGTAGAGCCTACTCCAAAGCTCTTTAGCAGGACCAGAGAAGTTGGAAGACGACCAATCATTAATGAGATCTAAAGTGGTGGAGTAAGTCTCGAAATTTAATCTCGAGCTTCAAAGAAATACGACCAAATTCTCTTCGCAAAACGAATGTAAGAGGAAGATGTGAGTGATGATTCTGGCAATGATGACACATGGGGCAAATGTTTGCGATCGGATTCCCACTAGCCGAGAATAAGCAGCTGTTTCTCTTGTGGAGATTGTCTAGGGTGGGCAGTCTGTCTAGAGCAACTTGCCAAAGAAAAAACCCGATTTTATGAGGCCATTTATTGCTCCAAATTTTAGCTCTGGGAAAACTGGCGGTGGAAGCACTTAGCGCTGTCTAGAGTAACTTCAATCGTAATACCTTACTAGTATGTGATATTTTAACTAAATGCGGATTGTTGTATTTGAATTATGAATGGAATCTCAAAATTTGACTCTCCCGTGAAGTTGGATTATTTGAAGCTTCAATGAAGTCTCAAATTCGATGCTCTACTGAAGTTTGAGTTTCTCTAATGAAATATAAAATTAAATTTTTAATTCCTTCCATGCATTTATATTAAACACTGTTATAATTTTTTAGTTATTTATATATGAAATTATGCAGAGATGGTCAATTTCTGGTATTCCTTGTTTTTATAAAAAGGTCAGTACGGTTATTCTCTATAGTCATAGAATTGTCATATTTGACGATGGCGGATGATATATTTGCCTAATTGCAGCTTGATGATATTTTTCTATGATAAAAATCTCCCCGTATCGCAAATAAAATCACGCAATTAGGATCACAAAGCATTCGTCCAAATACTTTATAGTCCTGGAAATCAAGACCCTCGGTATCATTTGTGTACCCACAAATATTTTGCGGCCTAAACATGTTATAATTTATTTTACTTCTTTATTAAATTAATTAAAGATTAGTTGTGTTTCTTTATTAAATTAATTAAAGATTAGTTGTGTAACTTGTAAGAAATAAATCTAAAAAAAAATAATAATAATAAAAACTTGGAAAAGCCATTGAACTACATTATTTTATTTTTCTTTGGGTAAGAGGGATGCATCAGACAAAAATCCCTTTGCATGGAAGGCTCGTGGACCATTATTTAGCAGCCAGTTAGATAACTAATAGACAACTACTATCAACTTTCGGTTACTTTTGTGCACTTGCTGCATTCACCGGAGGAAGGCGTTAAACATGAATGTGACCGAATATGATTTGCGTGAGTATCTTGAGACTTATATAAAATCATTTCGAAATCACAATCAATCAGAATAATGAATCCAAAGCAAGTTGCCCTCCTTGATTTCTCATCAGCAAGTTGCCTTTTTGAAAGGAAGGCAAATTTTGGATTGTGCATTGATTGCAAATGAATGTCTCGATTCGAGAATTAAACTGAAAGCGGGGGTGGTCTGCAAAATTGATTTCGAAAAAGTTTTTGATCATGTCTCTTCGGATTTTGTGGATGAAGTTTTAGAGAAGATGGGGTTTGGTTTTCTTTGGCGGAAGTGGATTCAAGGTTGCATTACTAATACTCCGATTTCAGTCCTTATCAATGGTTCGCGCATACAAAGTTCATTACAGGAAAAGGACTAACTCAAGGTGATCCCCTTTCTCCTTTTTGTTCCTAATTGTTTTGAAGCTCTAAATATCATGTTCCGAGAATGGTCACGAACTTGGGCATTTAGAGGGTTCGCAATGGATCGGAATGGTCTCAAAATTAGCCACCTCCAATATGCGGATGACACTTTAGTTTTCTTGGATGATTCTACGTAACAAATGAATTATCTCGTATTATCTTCTTGGCTTTGAAATGGTGTCGGGTCTTCGGATTAACTTTTGCTAAATGCGTACTTTTGGAGTGGCTAATGTCATCAACTTGGATACAATGGCGGATATGTTGGGTTGTAAAGCGGATAATCTTCCTTCTAGCTACTTGGGTCTGCCTTTAGGAGATACTTCTTCGTTGGCGCAACAATGGGATCTAATTATTGAGAAATGTAAATCCAGTTACCTTCTTGGAAGCGCTCTAGCCTTAGCAAAGTCGGTAAATTAACTCTAATAAAGAGTGTCTTAGCAAGTATCCCGATTTATATGTTATCACTTTTTGTAGCTCTCAAAAGGTAATTAATTCCTTAGAGAGAGTGATACGCAACTTTTTATGGGACTCTTCGGAATCGAAAAGGAATCCACTACGTGAATTTGAAACAATGTCGCACCAATTTGAAAAAATGAGGGCTTGGAATAAAATCCGTGAAAAGCATGAACAAAGATTTAATTTCCAAATGGTGGTGGCGCTTCAATAAGGAAAAGAATGCCCTGTGGCGTAAAGCTATTCTTTGCGAAGTATGGATCTACATTGTTTGATAGGAAACCAAAAGCCTAAAACTCCTAACAGATGCGGGGTGTGGAAAGGTATTTACTCTCAACTCAATTCCTTCAAACTTGGCTTCAAGTTGGTAGTGGGTGATGGAACATCTATAAGGTTCTCGGGAAGATACTTGGAAAGGTGAGCAACCTTTCGGTGTTCTCGTTTCCAAGCATATATTCCATATCCACTTCAAAAAATTGGACAGTGAACCAATGTGCGTAAATGATTACTATTGGAGGTATATGGAACCTTGGCTTATCGAGAAGACTCTATCAACATCAGATTGATGAGGTAACCATTTTACTTTCACTTGTTGAAAATGAGGTGACTCGGCACTAACATAGATTCTATAGTTTGGTCGATAGACAAGAACGTTTTTTTTGGGTTAGATCAACAAGTACTCTTTGTTTGAGAAGGAACATGAAATGGAGTTACCAAATCTTAGTATCCGGTCGAGATCCCGGCCACATAAGGTGGGATTTTTCTTATGGCAACCGTATCATAAAAAAATGGCGACAATGGACACTCTTCGTAAAAAAGGAATGCAGATGGTTAACGGTTGTTTGCTTTGTCTCAAAACGGGGGAATCGGCCTCTCATCTGATGTTTCACCGCCCAACGGTGTACCCAATATGGATTTATTTTAGATCTTTTGTTCAAACGGATTGGGTTATGCCTAACCGCATAGATCTAATTATCAAAGGGTGGAGGGTAAAACATCTTCCTTCAAGTAGGAATGGTTTTATGGCAATTGCTTCCAGCGGCGATTACTTGGACAATATGGAACTCGAAACGACCTCATCTTCAATGGAGTGAACTTTGATGCACAACAAGTGATCAAAAAAGTGAAAGCTCAAGCTTTCTTTTGGTGTAAAAACAAGGTGGAATTGAATGGCGTTTCTTTAGAAATGATTGATTCTAATTGGGGACAATTTTTTGTAACTTAATCCTCTCTTGAGATAGGGAAGGTGGTCTTGTTTTATTTTTTGAATCTGCATTCTCTTCTGGTGGTCTATTTGTATCCTCTGGTTTTTTCCTGCTTACTTCCTGTAAGCATTTTTAATCAAATTATTTTTGCTGTGGAAAAAAAAAAAATGAATCCAAAGCAAAACATAAATATTATTACAAGTTATTAGTACATGTATCTCACAAGTATTAAGTTTACAACTACGGAGGTCCGCCGAATAAGATGTTTAAGGAAACTATAGTGTTGAAATAAGCAAAGTAAATCCCTTCAGAAGCTTGATATTCGCTTATACGTTGTTCAATGTATACTGTTAGCCTATAGCAGTTCTCACTTGCTAAGAAAAAACGTCTTATCGAAATTGTATGTCATGTTGTGTTTATTGTAGAATGATAAGTATAATGTGCCTTGTTATTTTTGTCATCTATAAAATGACCGGGAAAAGATAGTATATAAAATAGTATAAGGTTCGAAAGTTATGATGTTTATGGGTCTTTAGTACAATAATAATTTCATATGATTGAATCTGTTCCGATAGATACATTTTGTTTTATTTTCTTATTCTCACTTTTTTGTCTTCGAGGTAATGCCTAGCCCCACTTGTTCTGTTTTGTTTCAATAATGAGTTTTGTCAAAAGAAAAAAAAAAAATCTGTTCGTACGAGTATTATACGGTTTCGTGAAGCCAAGATTTGGTCCAAAATTCGATCAACGGGACGTGACTCGTCAAGAATTTAATTCAAGATACGTACGTGTATAATTCGATTTATACACTCTATTCACCACTCACCCTGAAAATTCGGTATCTATATATAACAAACGGTAATGCTATTCTGCTCTCTTTTTAGCACTCTATTCACCACTCACCCTTACATGTCATGGTGACTTGGACACTCTTTACATTCGGTCTTTATTCTCTTTCCTTTTTCTCTCTCACTTTCTGTGTTGCCCAAAAAGAAATTTCATATCTAAGAACCACACACCACCGTCTAATTTTCTCCAACTTCTTTCTTCCCCTTTCTCCTCCCCACCACCGCCTCTACCAAACACCTCCTGATCTCCGTCATACTGTCATTCAGACCCATATCACATTTATTTTTTTGAAGCCAAACCCATATCACATGGAATATTTAAAAATAAAAATTGTTCATCAGCAGATTCAATAAGGATCAGATCCATCAGCAGATTTATTAACCTAAAAATCAAACTATTTTACCAAAAATCACTAAGTTGTAATTCTACAAGCTTCAAAAAGAAAACCCCGCAATCCTTCAATCCCCACTCTCAAAATCCACACATCATAACCAAAATATCTTGACAATCAAAGATCATATTATTAACAATTTTCCCTAAAATCATATCAGATAATTCACAAATCATAACCAATGACGATGCAATGAGTTACGAAATTTCAATTTCAATGACATGAAGTTGAAGTATTTTTGGTTTTCAATTTTGATAAACATTCTATTCCATTAAAGCTAAGAAGGACTGATCAAGAAAGACAGGAGGAGGGGGAGGGGGAGAGAGAGAGGGAGAGGGAGAAGGCAGAACCGCAAAAGAGAAGAGGAAAAAGTCTTCTCTACTTTTTAGAAGGAAGATAAGAAATCACGTGAATCCATAATTTTATTAAAGTTTTTGTCCTCTGTACACGCTGGAGATGACACGTCATCACGAGCTGTGAATAGAGTGCTGATAAGAGTGGGGAATAGCATTACCGTATAACAAATAATTTGTATCTATATATAACAAATAATTTGTATTTATCGTGTCATGCACCAATTTTTACGACATGTGAGTTATTTAAAGATAACATAAACTTAATATGATGATATTAATAATTTATACAACATTAGTCATCCAAGATGACGCAGATATAGTGGTTTAGATGCTTGGTTAGTGAGTTAGAGATCTCTCTCACCTTCACCTTCAAATCTCTTCAGTCATTTTTGTTTCATAAAAATTACAACAACGTCTAATATTGGGTCGTGTATGCTCGGAAGGCAGTAAAGCCCAAATAGTGGGACCTTTGAAAACGTAAAAGCTAAAGAATTTACGGTGAATTAAGCGGACGTATCATTCGGGATACGTGAAATTCGTAAACGATTCGCGAATAATCCGGAAATGCCACATAATACGGGACTTGGGTTCGAAGTTGCAAACGTACGCGAATAAGACGGTAAAATTCGTGATACGGAAAAAATCGCGAATGATTCGCGAACTTACTAACTAGGGTTCCGATGGCTCAGATAAGTTAGGAAGATACTAAACACACAATGCTCTAACTTTTAAGCATGTCGTTTTTCACTATAAGAATACATTTTGTACAAATCCCTACCCTTTTATTACACTTTGTTCACGTTTCCTATTGGTGTAAATTTTGAATGCACTAGACCACCGAGAAATGCTCAATGATGATCAAGAAGCTTCTAGACTTTTTGTATTTGTATAACTGATCCAACCCTCATATAATTTTGTATTGTTTGCTCATATAGCTTTCAAAAATAAAAAATAAGAACTTGAAGCAAGTTTCCCTCTCAAAAAGTGAAACATTTCATTCATAATTTGTTAATCAGTTTGGTGAAAGAACTGGATTAGACATTAATAGATTGGCAACATTATGACAATCAAACAGAATACAATTACAAATGAATCGTCCATGATTATAAGAATCTTGTGTAGCTATTGTGTGAGTGCTCCCATGGGAAAGGCTGCTTATTTTTAGTGTATGCAATACGAGGCAATCTTATTCAGCGACGACTCAATGTTTTACAGTTCCCCTCGCCCTCTGTATACTTTGTTCAAAACATGTTCGAACCTTTGTTTTACTACAAGAATTTGGCTTTGACTTGGGCCATTTGTTGTCGTTCGGCGCCTCCATATTAACTTCTCTAATTCAGTACTAGACTGAGTATCATTATTCATGTAACATTATTATAATTTCCGTGTATAGCTACTTCTTGGACGTAGCTATTTGTGTATTCTTTTTTCTAATGAATTCTTCTCTTGTAATACAAAGAAAAACAAAATGAAATGACTGGTCGTTACAAATTTCCCATGTTTTTGTTATTATTGATAGTACATTTTATGAATTTCTCACGCATAACTACCAATTTCTTTTGGTTCAATTTTTGCGTGCACCAAAACCAAGGCGCTAAACAAAATGCCATGAAAAAAATACGAGACTAGTCATCTAGATGTTTTACCATATTTTATATCCAGTACTCATATATAAGAATAATCCAACTCTCAATGAGAGTTTTAGCATGTTTGCAAGAGTTGAAGACACATATATATATTTCCAACAGTTGAGATGTATGAGGAAATTGAAATGGATTATGCAGAGTTTATGAATTTCAGGGTGAAGACACATAAGTCCAAACCAAATTCTAAATTTTTTAGATCTTTGTATGAAGACTAGTTCTTGGTATATGGCACCTCTATTGGTATAACAAATATGGCGAAACTAGAAGTTTTGTTTTTTCGTACAAGTATTAAAAGTTTATAAAAACCAGAAGCAGAGTCGTCCCTGAGCCAAGTTTATCAAGACCTTGTCTTAAGCAACACAACATTTAAGGGCAACAAAATAGGTATATTTCAAAGGAGGTTTACCACCAAATATCTTTCTAAATCATACCTCCTTATAAAAGGGAAATAAGTTATCTCGCTAATCTTAAATGTAACCTTGCATTTACCGTTGCCTTATTTTTCTCAGCTTTCGGTTAACTTTCGTATGGTATTTTAATTTCTAGTTTTTTTTTTTTTTTGTTGAAACTACAAGAGTTCATCTCATATTTCAACTAACTATACAGTACCTCTAATCCAGATGACCAGGATGTGGTATTAGACACAATAAAACCTAAATTGTCTAATCTAGACAATGATATTTTGGAAACCCCATTATCCGATGAGGAGATAAAGGTAGCAGCCTTCCAAATGGGAGCAAAAAATGCACCAGGGCCAGATGGCTTCACTGGCCTTTTCTTCCAGTCCTACTGGGATATTATGCGAAAAAATGTTACTCAAATGGTTCAACAATTTTTTGAGACTGAACATCTTCTTACTCAGTTTAACCACACTAATTTGGCTTTAATACCGAAGAACCCTATGGCGGATTCAGCTGACCAATTTAGACCTATTGGTCTATGTAATTTTGTCTACAAATTGATATCAAATACTTTGGCTAATAGAATGAAACCTTTGATGGACAAAGTGATTTCATCTAACCAAAGTGCCTTCATACCAAAAAGATAAATATCTGATAATGTTATCCTAGCTCATGAGATAATAGATTCTATAAAAAAGAATAAAAGAAAAGTTGGAAGTGCAAAGAATTGTCGGATATGTCCAAAGCATATGATAGATTGGAATGGTCATTTTTGGCCAAAGCTATGGAAAAATTGGGGTTCAATTCAAAATGGATTAGACTAATTATGAATTGCATAAGTGTCTGCTTTCGTATTCAATTCTTCTAAATGGAAGTCCTATCGGAAAATTCAAACCTGAAAGAGGTTTACGACAAGGGGACCCTATGTCCCCTTATCTATATTATATGTGCTGAAGCCCTTACTGCATATATTAAACATTTGGAGGATACTAACCTGGTACATGGCATAAAATGTGCTAAGACTGGTCCTTCCATTAGCCACATTTTGTTTATGGATAATGCCTTCTTCTCTTTTCTAAGGCAACCATCCCTGACTTTCATGCTATCAAAAACTACCTGCAAAAATACTGCAATGCAAGTGGGCAAGAGATTAATTTCCACAAGTCAGGGATTTTCTTTAGTTCTAAAGTTCATCCAAGGCGTAGAAAAATGTTAGCCAAAATCCTTAACATCTCGACTCTCAATCTAGGAGAGAATACTTGGGATCTCCAATTTCCATCCTAAAATCTAAAACACAAACCTACATCTCCTTGTTGAATGCAGTGGAAAAAAGGGTGAATAATTGGCTAACCCAATTTCTAGCTCAGGCTGGAAAGTTTACACTTATCAAGCATGTAGGACAAGCTATGTCACTTTACCAAATGGCAACTTTTTTAATTCCAAAAAGCATGTGTAGAAAAATTGATTCTCACCTCAATAGATACTGGTGGGGGGAGAATCCGAACACAAAGAAGAGAAAATTGCATATCATCGCTTGGGAAAATATCTGCAAAACCAAGAAAGAAGGAGGATTGGGATTTAGAATTAGTGAGATAAATAATTTAGCCATGATGGCTAGAAGTGTTTGGAGATTAATAGAAAATCCAGCATCACTTCTGGCACAAGTTTTAAAAGCAAAATACTATGTAAACGGTGATATCTTGAATTCTCAATGTCCGGATAACACCTCATGGGTATGGAAGTGTCTTCATAACACAATGAACAAAATAAAACCATTTATTACACTGGTAGTGGGGGAAGGGAATTTTATAGACCCATGGTGTGATAATTGGATACCTGGGAAAGGAGTTGCAACACCAAAAGCAAGTTCAATTCCGGATAAGAATCTAAAAGTAAGTGATCTCATTAACCATGACACAAGAACATGGGATACAGCTAAACTAACTGTTGTATTTGATCAACCTTCAACAGACTTGATAAAAACAATCCCTCTTAGCTCTGAATCTTCTATTGACAGAAGAATTTGGACCCCAACTAAAGATGGGGTCTTTACTACAAAGTCTCGCATATTCCACCTTAAGTGTAAGGGGGGATGATTCAGACTTTGATTTATGGAATGCAGTTTGGAAACTAAAAGTCCCTGCAAGAATCCAACTTTTTGTATGGAAGGCTCTAAAAGGGGCACTACCAGTGAATGCAATTCTACATAAGAGAATGCATATATCCGAATACATTTGCCCAAAATGTAAATCAAGACGTAAACAATAATGCATGCTCTAGTCACCCGTAAGAATTTAACAAAGGTGTGGCAACTCATGAACATCAAAACATTCAATTTCAAGATTTTACCTTGATTGGACGAAATTCTGGTCGCAGCTTGCATCCTTATCAAGATCAATCTTCAAGAGCGAGCTATTTCCGTTGATTGCCTGTATCATATGGTCTATCTGGACAAATCGAAATGATATAGTTCACAATGATAAACAGGAAGAACCGATGGCAATAATATCAAGAGCTAAGGCCATGATGTTAAATACCTCTCAAAGTTCAATCATCATTCAAATCTCAGCGATGGTACAAAATCAATCAACGCCCTCTTCCTGGATGTGCCCACCTAGAAATTGGTTGAAGATTAACACGGATGGAGCTTGGAATCTTCATTCAGAAATTGGGGGTATGGGTTTTTTTATAAGAGATTCTTCCCATCAGTTTATCTATGCAGAGTCGAAGAAACTGATATGCTATTCAGCAGAAGAAGCGGAGGTGTGTGGGATTAGAGATGCCTTAAGAGTTGCCAAGGATATGAAGATGGATCGAATCATACTTGAAGGTGATGCGAAGGAAGTGATAGATAAGATAAATAGAAATTTTTTTTCTCGGGAGATTTAAGAACACACAACTGCTTCAGTGATATCAAATCCCTAATCTGTAATTTTCGCCGATTTTGTTTAACTTTGTTGATCGGACGCAATGGGGCTGCCCATGAATTAGCCCAATGGGGTAAGAACAATAAAACCCAAATGGCTTGGGCTATGCCACCGATCTGGCTCCTTCCCTGCCCTGAGCTGCGATTTTAAGGGGGGATTAACTAATATAATGTAAGCTAGGTTTAGTACCTTTGATTATTAAAAAAAAAAAAAAAAAAAAAAAAGAGTTTTGTTTTATTTTTTGGAATCAATTGTGTTAAATTGATCTGTGTTGCTTCAATTACTTTATACTCTGGTCTGTCACTATTTGGTTCACTAAAAGCTTCTATCTGGTAGAATTATTTGCTTGGGTTTCTGCTGAGTTCCAACACCTGCCAATGGAGACACGTGGCAACAACTGAGATTTTTCCTCGGGGCATCAAAATCTCAGAGCCGGCCCTTACTAGAAGTTAAACAAATGAGGAGGTATGAACAAAGTTCTAAAGAAAAATATTTTTTTGTAGTCTAGTTTGGAAGTTGTTATTGTGAAAACAAATGAGTGGAATGTCAGTGAATTTCGGTTTGTCTCATTGCGAGTTGAAGCATTGCTCTAATGTCATATGGAAACCTTGTATCTATTTTAGTCGTTTTTATACGCTAGTTCAAACTTCCAAAGATCCAACAAAATTATTTTATTTTGATGCAAAAGATGTAATCATTTGACACTACACGTTGGGATGTATTCACCAAATAATCAACAAAAGCAATCATCCAACATAAATGTTTGCGAAATTAAAGAACCCATTCCTTAGGCTTCCATGTTATCACCTTCGATATGGTCACCGTTACCAAATTCCTCCCCATCAAGATGCTCATGCAATCACTTGATTGTGGTATGGTAACTCTAGCACCCATAATTCAGAAAGCTTCGGCGAATCAACCCCGTGAAGTTTATTTATCGGTACATGGGTCATTTGTCCAAAAAAAAATAAAACACGGTTCAAATGGACGAGTAAAAAATTTTATGGGTGAAATGGACACAAAAAAAAAGCAAGGATGAAACTGGATTCATCCTGGCTTAAACTTAAAAAATAGCGAGGATGAAACTGGATGCATCCTGTGTAAATTAAAAATAAGAAAAAGTATTTGAAAATGGGCAGGATGAAACTGGTTACATCCTGCCCATTTTTAATTTTTTGTCCATTTAAACAGTACCAAAATCTAACTGTCTTTTTCACCCAGAAAATTTTAATTTTGGTCTTTTTAACCAATTTTGTGTTTATTTATTCCTTCACAAAGGCACCCTGACAAGCCCAACCCACTAAAAAATGGTTCACCACTCTACACGGAAAATAAAAATCAAATTATTATTGGTTACGGCGCGTTATTTATTTAGTTTTAAAAGAAGTGAAATTATCACTTGATAACAACAAATTAAGATATAGTACCTCTCATTAATTATATTAGTAAGACCACACGTGTGAGGCACATGCTTGAATTTGATTCTTTTAACAACACCAAATTCGATCGATAATACTGAAGAAAAAAAAATCTTAGAATAAAAATTAGTATTCTTATTTATATTCATTGCGTAGATAATTCAAGGACTTTTGCAAATATATTAATTTTGTAAAATTCCAGTGTGTATTTTGAAAGATATCTAAGTTTTAATTTTTTTGATCTATTTTTAAAACAATAACACTCATGTGAATATACAAAGATTAATTCAATATACATTTTCACCCTTATAAATACATATGTATAGTAGTGGTTGATATGTAAGATCATATTAGTACTATCAGGGTGACACCAAGCTATTTTTGCAACCAAAAAGAAGGCTTCACCAAAAAGGGGTCTTTTCATTATATTAGACTATTAGTACAAGATAAGATAAGTTGTTTGTCTAAAGGGATTGGTGATTCAGATAAAATTTAATTTGAAGCCCATAAAGCTATCAATGAGTTTACCTCTAAAATAATGTCATCACTAGGCTCCAACATGCTGTTAAAACACTTGCAAAGGGGTGAGTAAAGGATGGGCAGATGCAGGTTTGGTATCACCCGCGTCTAGTAAATATGGTGCCCTAGTAAATATAAATGGAAAATTTGTGATTTCCACCCACGTCAAGTCCGCTATCTGTTGGTTTGACACCCTTAGGTGCACGGATGAACAAACTGGATGTAGGTAGATTGTGAATTTAAAAGAAAAGGAAAATAGGTAAATGTTTAATAAAAGTAATATAACTTAGTTTTAAAACTCAGATAAATAAAATTTAGGTAATTGCAACATAATAAGAGTAACGTAAAATATTTGAGGACTTCCAGCGACCAAAAGTAAAATATTCAACCATACAAAGACTAAGCCCCAATCAATAAGAAACTATGTATATTACCTACCAATGAGAAATGACTTAGGGAATCGTTGAATAGGAAAAATGGGGAACAACGATTTTTGAAAAGAAAAGACTAAACGTTAATCAACATGAGACTATATATATATAACCCGCCAGTTTCTACAATAACCTTCATATAAACTGCTGATTTCCAAAATCCTACGGATGAGTGATATTTCATCCGCATCTAATCTGTGAAAACTGTTGATTTCAAAAATCCACCTGCCGCCAATCCGACGTGGAACGAATCAGTTGTCCACCCGCCAAAATACGGGGATGGATAAAATCCACGGATTTGGTTATATTGCTCATCCATATTTGTGATGGGAAAATTAGGGGGAGACCCAAAAAAAATATTATTCTCATTGTCAGGCCCACAATTAATTTTGGGAAGATCATGACACCCATAATTATATGAAATTATTAAAAATGTCTCTGCATGATGGATTATGCATCCGCATGACAAAAGTTATGCATCAGGGGTATAATTGGCAACACAACTTGGATATAACATATCTAAAAATCCGCGCCTTGGAATTTCACAAATTTTATATCGTTGGAAATCTTTTTAAGAGAGCTACGCAACGAGTACAAACAAGAATATCAAATTTTTGTTTTCCACGAGAAAATCGGAAGTGAGCATCATTTTAGGCAAAATTTTCGAAAACTTGATACATAACCATTATGCAGCCACCAAAAAGGATGCATAACGCATTATGCAGACGCATAACGAATTATGCAACAATTTCTCGACTGCATAACAAGTTATGCATTTGGATAACAAAGTTATGCATCTATAACAAGTTATGTAACAATTGTTTTGGTTGATTTTAGTGAGTACATAAAAAAAATTGATGCATAATGTAGTATGCATCCATATTTACGGATGCATATCAGGTTATGCATATATTTTCTCGATGCATAAAAGATTGTGCAACAATTTTCTCGATGCATAATGCATTATGCAGTCATATTTTCGGATGCATAACAGGTTATGCATCCATTTTCACGACTGGATAATATGTTATGCAGATATTATTGTAGGTGCATGACAAGTTAGACGAGTCTTGTTTTTTGTTGGTTTCAATACTAAGGAGACAAGGAGTGAATCGGTGAAATGTGATTCGTGGCTGCTCTCGACCACATTTCTCAATCAAAACAAGAAAAACAAAGTTTCGTTTTCTTTCTCATTCAAGCCGGTAACAACAGAGAAAGAGGATCTCAACTCTTCAAGCTTGCCTATGCCGACTCGAGATTGAAACTTCAAGGATTGGAATTTCGGTCATGGTATACACAAAGCAGAGACAATGGATCAACGGGTTATACTGTACAGTAAAGATGATTTGAGGCGTGAACTCGAATTTCAGGTGTTGGTTTTCTAAAGCAATTAGGAAGGAACTAGTGTTCTTTGGTGTTATTCACTGTTCGATTGATTGAAGATTATGAATCGGTTTCAAACCAATAATAAGCGAGAAGGAAGACTACATCGATTTATTTTGCAACAAATTTGGGGGTTCTTAAATGGATCTAATTTGGGGGTTTTCGGTATCAAACGAAATTGGGTTTCTAATGGGATTCTCTCTGCTGTAATTTCTTTTTAGAGGAAATGAATTTGAAGACCTCTTACAACAGCAACGATGACGGATCCGTAGCTTGAGCAAATGGTTGAATAATCGCATCCTGGTGGTGGATTTGACGTTTAGAATAGCAAAATAAATGGTGGATGTCGATCTCCTTTGATGTGGTCGAAATTGTATGGCTAATTGACTCAATTCTCGAGCCGAGTGATCGATGGAGCAGCGACGAAGATACATCTGTTGGGGTTTGCTGGTGATGATATGTTATCACAGATAATATGTTATGCAGTATGATAAACCCATTTTCCCGTCAATTGAACACATCGAACCCTAATTCTTCACTGTAACCTTCTCTTTATCATGAGTCATTCTCTTGATTTCACCATCAATAGTACCTTCATCAATAGTAAAACTTTGGTTCTTCTTCTCTAATTTCGAGAGACTCAAGCTCAAACCACTGAGAATAAAATTGACAGAGAGAAGGAGAAGAAAAACACAGATGAACAAGGAAGAAGGAGGAAAGAGGAGAAGAAAAGAGAAGAAACAGAATTTTTTAAATTATGGGTTTTAGAATAATTTTGTTTGTGAAAATGGGGGCGCGCCTTCAAATTTCTGAGCGTGGGTTTCACAGTAGGAAAGATCCAAAGAAGGGGTCTCCCTGTAGTTTTCACATTTGTGATAGAATCTTGGACAAGAGGCCCACGGAGCTCTCTCTTCGTTATTGCAGGTCTCAGCTTCTCAGGGCACAAAGTAAGTGATAGAATCTTTTTCGAGAGAGAAACCTTGTGGTGCGGCTAACGTTCACTTCATCTCACTGTAAGCAATCCGGATTCATCATTGTGCAATCACTTTATTTTTAGATCCTCATTTCCTTCACTGTCCACACTCCACACAACAATATTGAACTAAATTTTTTGTTCTTTTCAGTTTGACACCATGGTTAAATGAAATTATTACGTAATTGTTCTCGTTTTCTAATAATGCGTATATTGTATGCACTAAGTCACAAAAATAAAAATGTAATGAACTAATTTGTGAGACCAAATAATCAAGAAAATTTTCATTATATATATATATATATATATATACGAAAATAAACTCTCATGTTCTAATAAGTTTTGCATATTTATGTCCGAGGAGGGATCCCCTCACACTTTTATTATCACACTATCTCACACGTTGGGTGTCATTTTTACGAATTAAAACCAAACCGTAACGTATTTGAAGCTAATATTTTGAGGATATGTTCCGCTTACCAAGTTGTACATGCCTACCAAAAATGAGCGTATTCCGAGACGTATAACATCATCATCTACTACTTTGAAAATGAGTCGTTGAAAATCTGCGGGTTTCTGGCCGTCGAAATTGAGACCGGTAGATCGTGAGGTTTTATATTTCGGAATGTGATCATTTTTGGTAGGCATGTATAACTTGGTAAGAGGAACATATCCTCAAAATATTAGCTTCAAATCCGTTACGGTTTGGTTTTAATTCACAAAAATGACGTCCAATGTGTGAGATAGTGTGATAATAAAAGTGTAAATGGATCCTTCCTCTTTATGTCTTCAGGAGTTAAAAATAAGAATTAAGATGTCTGAGGGGATTGAACTCAGTAACGTTGAATTTATTAATGTATACTTTATGCGTTTCTCCATACTTACCATCAATAATACAACTTCAACATGGAGAATCTCATATTGGGTTATTTAGAGGATATTGTTCTTTTTAAGTACATAAGATTACTCCATAGTGCAAACATTGGGATGAAGGTAATTTGGATCCAGTAGTTGAGAGTATAGGGTCTAATAATCGAAATATATGGCATTAATAGCCCGTTTGGATACTGAATTAGGAGTAACTTTTTGACTTTTATAAATCAAAAAGTTGAAAGTAAGGTTGGATAGTTGAAAGTTACTTAATAAGTTGAAAAGAAGCTGCATAGAGAAGCAAAAAAAAAAGTTGGCTTCTCACTTCTTCAAGAAGTAGCGCTTCTACTGGCCCCTAGTTAGTAATTCTTCGAATCATTCCCCAATGATTCGCGAACGTATCCGAACTGACATCCGAATGATACTTCCGAACTAATTTGAACTCCGAACCTAGTTCCCGGATTATATGGACCTCACGAATGATTCGCGAACGTATCCGAACTGACCGAATCCGAATGATACTTCCAAACTAGATTCGAACGCCCAACCTCGCTCTCCCGTAGGTAACTCTCCTCGACTTAGATTTCGTTGATTAGTTTTTGTCTGATTTTGTATATACTTTATATTTAAATACAATTATTCAGTTAAAATTTTCTATTGGTAGTTGTTTAACCGGTGTTTTATGTGTTGATTTTTGTTTAAAAGTCTATAAACTCGCTTTGTAATACATTTAGGTGATTAAATTGTTTACTTCTTATTAGATACTCACGCTAAAATATATTTTTCCATCTTTAAATCATTACAAATAAAATTAGTCTCGTAATAAGGTCATAATACTTATCAATTTATCATATATGTAAGCCGAATTTTAAGTGTCGAATTCACATTTATAAAACGAATATGCACGTACGTATGCCGTTCCGAACTACTGTCCGAACAACGAACCGTTGACCGGATTCTTGACCGAATCCGACCTATCCGAATCCGTATAGTTCTCGTACGTATGCCGTCCCGAACTACTACTCGTACCCCGAATTGCTAACTAGGCTGGGGCCTGCTCTCATTATTATCGGTTTCTACCCTTCTATTTTCTTCTTCCTATCTTCTTTCTCTCTTTCCTCCATCAGAGAACTTCATTTTTAAGAGAACTGAATGTTCAAATCTCATACATAGTTTTTCATTTTACTGGTAGTCTTTGAATTTATCTTACAAGATTTGCATCATTTTTGTTGGCTTATAGAAATTTGGATTAGATTTCGAACCTTGTTTTTACTATTAGTTGATGTCGTCGCAACAAAAATCAATGGGTTGATCGAATAATTTTTTTTGTTAATGGGTTTTGAAAAATTATGACGACAAAACTAATAATTCCATTGTTTCTTTTCTATACTAGTACTAGCAGTAAACAACGATGAAAACTTTGAAAGTGAACGGGAGATGGAATGGGAACGGGGGAAGAAAAGAATGATGCTACAGAATTTTAATTGATTGTTTAAAGCTTTGAAAATGAGGTTAGTTATCAATAAATCTTACATATATGATGACAATAATTTAATTTCATACATATTTAGATTATTGATCATTAATTTGATTCGAGTGTTTTAGGGTTTATCCAAATTGGGGATTTTTTTATTTCTTTTGCATAGTGCTGATTCTAATGTGTAGAATACTTCACCATATTATTGTATAATTTTCAGTGATTTTACTCATGTTTGTCACTGTTATGGTTGATCATCAATATGGTGAAGCATTCTCTTGTATTCATTTTACTATGGGAGGCATGAACTTTTGTTTTGGGTTGGTATGGTTGTCTCTTGTTTGTCCCATGTCAAGACCCAAATTTTAATCCTTAGTGATTATATAGCCCACACTTAGGTCCAGCTTTCCTTGGTGATTTTATAGCTTCCGGTACTGATTAAACCTTGCTGCAGCTTACCTTCGTATGGGATTTGTTTGAGTATTAGACATTAAAGTGTCTTCCGATCACTATCCAGCTCATGCAGACCCAAAAGAATGAAACCTGACATTGTCACTACTCTTGGTTGTTTCACTTTTTTTTCTTCATCTTTCTCCTGTGAAATTTGATTGGAGGCATAAACAAGAAATTGGGTGCTCCGCAAAATTACAGTAGACTCTCATTTCTCAAGGTGATGATGCGAGATTTTGGAAAAAGGCTTGTATGTAGTTGCTCACATTTTTCTTCTGTTCTAACATGTTCATTCTCCCACTGATTTTTGAAAATGGATTTGATTTGTTTTTGGTTGATGTGAACTAAACCATAACCCGCTGTGGTTAAACCAAAAAAACAAGAAGAACAAGTGAAACCTTGTTCTGATCTCTCAGTATGTTCGGTAGATGCTTGCTACTATAACTTTAAACGGCACAACTACTTGTTTACAACACCTAAGCAACATTGATTGTTCAGTATATTGAGCTATTAAAACAAAGACTTGTTAGTGTTGTAAGAGTAGATGTACTCTTTTGCAGTATCCAAAACACTGTCAGTCACTGTTATGGTTGATCATCCTTGTATTGTCTTATCTTTACCTCGTACAAAACGACTGAATAAACATGTTGCAGGTGAAAGAATTCAGTGGGTATTTAGTTTGGTTAGACCTATTAATTCAATTGAATATAACTGAAAGAATGAATAAACATGTTGCTTTCTTAACTTTAGTATCAGTGGCTAACAGGCTATATTTTTGATCAATTGCAGGTGAATTTCGTCAGTGGTTCAAAGGTAAACTGAATTTCGTAAGTTGATCGCATCAGCTAATACAACACAATCTTTTTCCCTTGTTCTCGTTAAATTTGGTGGTTAATAATGAACATATTTTGACTTTTATCCTTGTTACGTTGCCAAACATACTTTTTGACTTTGTAGCTTATAAGTCAAGCAGTTTCCAAACTTAACTTATCTGCTTTCTAGCTTCTGAGAAGCATTTCTGAGAAGTCTTGCTTCTGCTTCTGTATCCATACAGGCTATAAGTTGTCATATTGGACACAACTCATTCTTGTTGCTGGTTTAAGGTCTTTCCTCCACAGGTAGAAAGTTTTTTCAATTCATTGAACGCAGACAAAAAGATTTTCGAAGACAAATCAACCCCTTTAAAGCCCTAAGCCATGCGAGGCCATGCGTTGCGCGGTGAGAATACCCACTTTTGGGTGAGCGTCACCGCCCCCTTGAAAAATCTCCATTCCATTTTTCCTCAAATAATATGAATGTAACACTAAATATCTTTTTCGGTGTTAAAAAACGGCAAACAAAAAAACCTTGCGTTGAATAAAAAACGGCAAACACAAAAACATATGAAAAAGACTCTCTTCTTCCATAAAACTACACCAAACCCTAAAAGAGAAAAATCGTAGCATGATGTTTGATCAAGCAAAACAAAAATTTGCAAGGAGCATAAGACTTGCTCTTCTGCTGGACAAGAGATTCTATGTTCATATGATGAAGAAAAAAAAAAGTGGGAATAAAACATCTCTCTTTCACCACCGCCGATTTCACACTTTATCTCTCTTAGGGTTTGTTTTCTCCTTCAATCGTCGTTTCTTCTCATATCAATTAGACAAGGAAAAATCCTTTTTCACTGCTCCTGATTCAGTTTCTTCTCTTTATAGTCGCACCATCAGATGTGTTATCCCTTTTTGTGTTACCTCAAAACCCTCTCTCAGGTTTCTATTTTGATTTCGTAGCAATTTTCTTATTTGTTCATGATTTAGATTTGGATTTTGTTTTTTTTTGAATGACAAGTTTATTTTTTCTGTTTGCAGTGTAATTGAGAGAGGAGAGTCTGATGTCGTATTGGTGGAGAAGAAAAATAGGTGAACTCAGTCTTCTTATTCGATCGTGTTCTTATAATGAAGAGTTAAACATGAGCGCTAGATAGAAACTGGGTTTTCCTTTTTCTTTTTAGTTTTTTTTTTTTCATTCATGAATTCACGGTTTAACTTACAGAAAGCCATCACAGCTAGAGTATCAGTAGCACGAAGAATCCTGCTGACAACAAGGTTAGAGTTTTTGCAGAACATTTATTGTAGATCCAATACTGAAGGTCAAAAGCATAACTATTTTTGTATAATCTCCTTCCTACATAAGTCTAAAATTCTAATCATTGTTGTTTTATGAAGAGATTTTGCTTATATACAGAGATTTTAAAGGTTTCTCTTTTGTTTTTTAGGGTGTCTATTTTGATTTTAGAAAACTGTTCGATTAATTTGGATGCTCACATCTGCATTTGTTGTAGGTTATGTGGAGGTGATAAGTGTTGATTGTGCTGTAGAATGAATGGGTCAGAGATGAGTTGAGTAGATGAATGTTAGGATCTGTAGCTAACACATTTCTACATTTTAGTTATTTATTGAATTGAGTAGATGAATGTTAGGATCTGTAGCTAACACATTTCTACATTTTAGTTATTTATTGAATTGAGTAGATGAATGTTAGGATCTGTAGATATTATTATGAATGGAGAAGAAAAGTGTGTGTGGTTGGTTATGCTGGGAAGGAGTTGAAGTCCTGTTGCAGATGTTTTATGCAGTGGAGCTGGTGACGTCTGATTCAGAGATAGTGGGGTTGCGCAACGGGTTACCACTATACATGTTTTTCATACATGTTTTTACTTATCTTGCTTATCCAGATGACAAGTCATTAGTTATATTTTCAGCATTGGTAAAGTTTTGGCTGATGCTTGATTATGGGTGTGTGATAATCTATTTTCCTCTTGGTAGCACAAGATTTTTGTTTTCCTAATGAAAGTAATTAAATTGTGTCTATCAGGCTAGCTGCACTACATACTGTTGAAGGGAATGGAATGGTAGCACAAGTATCAGCAATCTGATGAATCAAACTCAATGTTTAATTAGAGGGTCATTGTGGAACATCTGATGAATCAAGCGGGTCTTTGAGGTCTGTTGTTCCACAATCTACTGAAATTTGGGGTCAGGAAACAGAATTAAATATGACTGAAACAACAAATGGACTCTCAAGTATTAGCAATTAAATAAAAATGGATTTTCATTTACATTTTATGGTTTCTAAATTTGGATAGTTATGGCATTTGAATTCGGTTTTTGCGTTGTGTTTAGTATAGTTTCTGCAGGGTCTTATAAGGTTTTCTAAAACAGTTTTCGATGGGATTTTTGGTTGCTCTGTGACGTGGATAAATCATTACATCTGGTGGTGGGAAATTACAGTTCACCGGTGTTGCTCTTCAGGTCTTCCTTGCAGCGATCTTGGATCTTAATGCTGTGGCCTTGAGTCGTGCTCTTGAATCTAAGCTTTAATCACATATGTGGATGGTAATTGACTGTATATCAAGACTAGGCATATATAAAGATCCATAGATAATCTATTATCTTATCGACTATAAATGTTTAATAATTCTTTGTATTTGTGTTGCAGTACGCTGAGCCTTGGCTATAACTGAACAGAAAAATGATTTCTTCAAAAGTGTACAGCCCACTGGAGTCAATAAGGAAAAGGAATGATGAACACTTTGTGGTAACCGGTCACCCTGAAAGTCAGTTTTCATAGTTGGGCCATGAATTTGCCGGCCTACTTCAAAAGTGTACGACCCTCCACAAGCATTCAGAACAAATGGGATTGGAGTACAATACCACAGTTGTGATGGATAGTGACAGTCATTGGGGATTTTTTGCCGATCTATCATGCATGTTTCCGTAACAATGCCCAAAGAATAAAAATGGAAGAGTAGCTATAAGAACTGATATAATTGTAAGTACAGATACATGATAAGTTTAAATTAAGTTATTCTGTTAGATATGCAAATATTATCTATTATTTATCTAAATTTGCACATTGACTGGAAAGCATGGTTTCAGATGCATTAGCCACAGACGCGAAAAGAATGACATCCATTGTGTAAGGGAATGACCCTTTTTACTGTATGTTGTTTATTAAATTTGTTTGATGAGTCAAGATAATCGATTTGCTTAACTACTTGGGCACATTTTGTATTAAGGTTTAAAGGATCACCCTGGTGTGTTAAAGGTTTCTTATGCTCGCGCCACACCAAATCCAAATCAAAAATATGGTTAAGGACGTTGGCCGCGTCACACTAAATCACCCCGCCACACCAAATAAAAAAATATGGTTAAAGAGGACACCAAATCAAAAATCGTAATTGACGGGGCGAGGCAGCAAATCAAAAATGGGCGAAGCCCAGCCACACCAATTCAAAAACTATAAGAGACGGGGCGAGGCGAAGCCGAGCCACGCCAAATCAAAAATGCATCGCGATGGGCAATGCATTGGGACGGGGCGAGATGACTGGCCGGTTTCCGTGGATCCTAGAGATTTTCCGGCAACCTAATTTTGTGTAAAAACTTGGCGACACCAAATCTAAAATGCATCGAGACAGGGACAAGGCGAAGCCGAGCCACACCAAATCAAAAACTCTAAGCGACGGGGCGAGGCGAAGCCGAGCCACGCCAAATCAAAAATACATCGCGATAGACAATGCATTCAGACAGGGCGAGACGAATGGCCGGATTCCGTGGATCCCAGAGATTTTTCGGCAACCTAATTGTGTATAGAAACTTAGCGACACCAAATCTAAAATGCATCGAGACAGGAACGAGGCGAAGCCGAGCCACATCAAATCAAAAATGCATCGCGAAGGGCCCGCGCACCAAATCAACGGAGCGAGGCGAAGCCACATCACACCAAACAAAAAATATGGTTAAAAGTGATGAAAAGAAAAAATAAAATGATTGTGGATAGTTTTCGGGTACGCCCGGTGCGTAGCACGGGCACAAAATCTAGTATGCATTTAAGACTAATAAAGAACGAGCTTGGCAGCCACACGTTTGGTGCTTTTATGGACAATAGGGGCTGGCATCAGGCTCCATTTAAACTTTTCAAGTTCCTTCTCTGAATGGGGAGTCTCTTCTTGTAATTCCCATAGCTTTTAGTCAAACTTCTATACCTAGCTAAGCTTGTACGTTTTTTTTATTTTAATTAAGTTATTTCTTTCTTTTTTGGGAGAACTTACTCCTTTATTTTGCTCCCAAAATGGTATTGTATGTGCTGAAAAGATGGTACTTAACAAAGCATATATCTAATGCTAATAAAGAATGTAATAAAATATTTATACTCCCTCCGTTACTTTTTAATAGGCCAGTTTTATTTTTTGAGAAAATTAAGGAAATTTTGAGAACTAATCATTGAAAGTGGTCTCTAGACACTTGTCAATAAAAGAAGTGAAGTGAGATGGTCCCATGACACTTGTCACCAAAGAAGTAATTGAAATGGTCCACATAACACTTGTCATCAAAAGAAGTTAAAAGAAAAGTGGTCCAAAAAAATTAAAGTAACATTTGACTTTCCCAATTGGGAAACCAGCCTATTTTTTTGTAACATTTATTTATAGAAACTGGCCTATTAAAAAGTAACGGAGGGAGTATATTTTTTGAGAATTTACTCCGTTATTTTGCTTCCAAAACTATCCGCTGCTGCGAGATAGCACTGCTCTTTTGATAAAGAATGTAATAAACACTCGGTTTGGTTTTCATTTTTGTACTTGCTATAGGACACATGTCAACAATTTGCTGTCAAGGCCATTGAATGAATTACTTACAAGTTCTAACAATGTATTGGTTGAATATCATTCTGGAACTATAACAATAAAATACGAAAGAAAGATTTTAAAAGTGAATTTCTGAAAAGTTTAAATAAACTATCAATGGAATCAGCAAATAGAGGACATAGTCACTTGATCATCAAGTTTTCTTTAACACGATAGTTCACCGATACGTTTCAAAAATGAGTCATACCTATACCCTATGGTGAAGTCGTATCTTGGATAAAACTTCCCGTTGCAAACACTATATGCACTATAGTATTTTCCCACTCTTACGAACTTAACAACAACTGCACGGAATTAAAAACCACACAGAAGGAGAGAGACGAAAAGAAGAAGGATAGTAGCTTCTTTTGGACGCAAATTGGAATGAAAAATTAGAATCCCTTTTATAGGTAGAAATGAGAGAGGTGCAGTAATGACAATTGATTCTCAAATCAACTCCCAGCGTGAATCCAGGAATTAATAATTAAAACATAAATAAAACAACCAATTTAATTTAATGTTTAAATAAAATAAAGTTTGAAACAGAAAGAATATTTAAATCAATTAAAGCGATCATTACTGCATAAAAGTTTCCGGAAAGTAAATATATTGCGCCTGGAAAGACACCCCCTAGATTAAGACAAAATTTAATTTGAGTTTAAATTCGTTTAGGAAATAATTCAATAGTATTTTTGTCAAAAAAGATAGGTCTTGGTTGATCTATGTCCATGGCGCAAGCACGAGCCCTAACCCTAAGCCCAGCCCTTAGTGGAAAGGGTATTGTTTGCCCCACATGTTCCACCCACGTTTGTCTAGCTATCCATAATGGAATAGTTAAATAGTGGAGCTCCTCTTTAGTTATATCCTATGTGGGATTAAAAGTCATATTTCATTCTCTCATAAGAAAATGATCAAGTGCCCTTAGAGACTTAAAGGTCCTAAGTTCCAATAATTTGATGGCTTGTTGAGTGCTGTCGTATATTACCCGCGCGCTTGATGAACAACCGTCGATGGTACCAAACACACTTGCGGTTTTTGTACAAACGCTGGCGGCTGTAGTAAATCCTCCGGCGGGCGATCCAAAACCGATAACTTCGAATTCTCTTTCCCAAATATATTTTTACTATTATTTATCTCACTTTATCATATTTTATCTCACCTAAATCCAATATTTTAAAACTTAACTCTATCCTACCAAAGATTTTACATTAAAAGGAAATAGTAGTGGGATCCTAAAATCCAAATTTGTTGATTTTACAGAATTGCCCTAAGAAACCCAACCCTGTCGACACGTTGTTCTCAATTCCATTTGGTCCAAAATTTGTATGCAGTGAACCACCGAGAAATGAATGAACTGATTCTTGAGAATAAATAATCAAGAAGCTGATCCAATCCTCATATCCTGTTGTGTAGTTTGCCCTTCGCTTTCAAACGAGCAAACAAAAAAAGTGAAGAAAAAACTTTGAGAAGTTAGATGTTTGGGGAAATTGAACTCAATGAAATTAAATTCGACTCCCGCGGACAGCATTACAATTTTAGCACATGTTATCTTGCTCCCCAAGATGATCTATATGTCGCAATAAGAGTAACTAATTAAGCAAAATATATATATCTCATTGCCAAGAAACCTGTAAGTTTAAAGGCCACGGTGTAGTGTCATCATTTGCTCCTTTCTTTATTGGTTTTCCATAATCCTTGTGTAAAGATTTCCTCTTGTGTAGTGCATTTCAGAAACTATTCTAAAAATCCTCAACTAGGAATCAGGAGCTGAGTGCATTCTCTTTATACCGCAGTCTCGTTTCACGTTAAAATGTATAGTTTTATTTCTAAAAAACGCATTTTATTCGTATTTTACTGATCAGATTGGTAAATTTTGTTTTGGATTAACCATTGTAGTGGAAAAATCACGACAAACAGAAAACAATCACATATAGGACAATGATACCTATCTATGGTAAAGGGATCTTGTGCAACTATTATATCATTGTTAAAGGTGGATACTAGTATTAGAGGGTGGACGGTATCAATTCTTATAAAATAAAATAATCTTAACACTGGAATTCTGGATTGACACATTTCGTTAGTGGTCATGTAAAGAAAAAGAAAAATAAAGGCAAGACTACACTCTTAATAAAAATAATAAATGTACAGGCAATACCTATACACTTTAACAAATTCTCCATCTCTTTTAACAATGTGTGTGAGGATTTTTATCAGTGTCGTTTAGCGTTTTGATGCGTTTATAATTTCTTTAAGCCTTTTTTTTGCTTACTTCTAGCAAGTGCTCAACGTATCTTTTAGGTTTGCTGATCGAAATAATAAATAAGTAAGTCACCAACTCGTGGTTACAAATTCCTCCTACACGAGGTAGTATAATTACCATGGTTTTGTGGGAAGCTATACGAAACTTTTTGTTATTCTTTTATTCTTTGAAAGGTCGACTCTGAACTTGGTCTTTTTTTTTTTTTTTTTTTTGTTGGTTGTATTTTTTGTGTTGAGGTGGGCGTTTAAGTATCGCTCTCTTAGTGAAGCGAATCCTATTGATTGATCAAAACAAAAAATCCCGTGTTTTTTTTTGTTGCTATTGAAATGATAGTTCTATGAACTACACATAATTATCATTTTACGTTAGTTCATGGTATGCACCAATACCAAGACACTAAACAAATGCCATGAACAAGATGCGAGACTAATGATCAACATGCTTTACCACATTTTCTGTTCAGTACTTGTACATAAGAATAGCCCAACTCTCTAGTGTTTTAGTGTATATTGTATTTTATGATTGATTTTTATGGTGAAAGACACAAATTTCCAAGGAGTTGAGATGTTTGAGAAAATTGAGATAAATTATAATGATTTTTCTTGACTTATATGGTCAACCTCGAGGTTATCCTCTTCGGCATGGGTATCAGTTTATAACAACAAGGTGTTCATCAAATGAGGTTTGGGCAAAGTTCCGAAGAAAAATAAGCCTTTGTAAATTGGAGTATGGAATGGTTGGGCTCAGTTAGATGGGTGATCAGATATCGAACTTGAACTCTTTATTGACGATGTTAATTGCATTTATGGATAAATGCTTGAAGGGCTATGGATTCTAGCTTCCCACCTCTTTGCTATTGGCGATATTTTTTCCTGCCACGAATTCATTATAAACTGATTTACCATATAAACTGATTTACCACGAATTCATTAGTTTACTACATTGAATACTGTAATCAATAGATAATTTTAATTACTTGTTTGTAATTAACATTTGCCAGCTAGGTTTTGATCCGTGTCATGTATGCCTCTTTTTATTTTATAGTCCCATTTTTATTTTTATTCTGAAAACAATCCCAGTTAACATTAACAGAACCAAATGAACATTCACCAAAGAAACATGTGGTCGTCTATTGGTCTATACCTATTTTTGGTCCAAGGTTTTTATTGCAAAACACATACCGGAGGGAATAGAAAAACCCTAACTTTTTGAATTTTTGGTGATAAAAGAGAGATCTACTTTAATTTTATTTCAGTGTTATTGAATATAACCTGTTCTAAATTTTTGTATACCCAATTTATTGACTGAATGTACTACTTTTATGAAAATGTTCATTAACGTCCAATTTATCAACAATATAAAATAGTCTCTCCAGATTTTATCTCGTTTTACCTCACAAATGACCAACTGGTAGATATAATTAAAAAAAAAATTATCAGCCGAATCCGAAACACCTCAAAAACATAAGAGCCGAGAAGAAAAAAAGAAGAGGTGAATCCCTCCTTAAACAAATGCTCGTACTGGGAGAACGCTAACCGATTTATTTGAACTTTACATCCGATCGAAAAATTACTTTTGACTTTATTCAAATATGTGTCCGATGAATCATTTCAATATTAACAGTGAGGTGAGACGTGAGATAGCAATAAAATAAAATTACAGAAAAAAGCGAAAATGCTTCCTATCCCCACCCCTTCCCCACTCCTTTCCCCATCTATGTGTCAAACATCTATCGGTTAAGTCTAATAACAATGGGACTCCCTGCTAATCTCAATCCAGTGATCAAGGGTTAAGAATGATGACACGTAATGGAGGAAAGGAGTGGGGAAGTGTAGCACTTTCGCAAAAAAAAAAAAAAAGCAACAAATGATCTTAAATATGACAATTTAGTCTGAAATCACAAGACTGGCCACAAAATGATACTCCCAACAATGAACTATAAGAAGCCAAACCCTTTTATGGCACATTTATCTCATTTTTATTGGCGCAAATTTTGTATCCACTAAACCACTGAAAATTGTGTAATGAGCTGATTCTTGAGAGTAAATGATCAAGAAGCTGTTCTAGTCCTCATGTTGTGTTGTTTGCACACCTATAACCTTCAAAAAAACTACCTAAGTGAAGAAAAATATTTGAAACAGTGAAATTGGGGAAATTGAACTCAATTCAGTTGAATTCGACTCACACCGTCAATATTACTACTTTAACCCAAGGAATTTACTCGGTTTTCTTCATTGATTTGCTATGTGTAGCGTCTTTAATAGCTGTAGTGTATTTCAGAAACTATTCTAATAAGCATCATCAACTAGGAATTTTCAGGATGAGCTGGGTGCAATCTCTATATATATAGCAATCTTTTTATACCCCATTATCCTTTCTCATTTAAATGTATAGTTCTCCTTATAAGACAATGAAACATCTCATTCATGTTTTGCTGATCAGTTTGCTAATTATTGTTTTGGATTAGGCATTATATTGGCAAAATCATGACAAAAAAATCTTTCTTTATAATAAGAGACCCCAAAATCGCCACATGTCACCGCTATAATCACTCTTAATTTTGGTGAAGCCACATCAGCACTAACTATCCATGTCATCGCTATCTAATTGGCTACTCCTATAAGACACCGACACTACGGGAAAAACAGTTATCTACAACTGTAACTTTACAACTCATATTTTTAAAGTTGTGAAAGGTGGCATGTTTTACTACCTTTACCAAATAATAGTTGTCAAAGTTAAAAAACGTCCAACTCTTAGGACAAACAGGACCAAAGAGTAGTGACGAGAATCAAAACCACAACATTTGTGTGCAAAGAGTAGTGACCACCTTTAGACTTTAACAACTCATAACATAAAGATAGTGAATTACTATATAACAACATTCATAAGAGTTGTTGAAGATAAAAAAAATATTGGTTCGACAAAAGCTGTTGGAGAGATTCGAACACAAGCCTACTACGCGTTAGTACAAGTCATCAACCATCCTTTCGGATTCACAATGTTGGTAGTTTTGTGTTTTTTTTTGTCATTTATAATCACAACCTCTATAAGAGTTGTAAAAATAAAAATTTATTTGAAAAAAAATAATGAGGCTAAGGTGAGTCGAACCTGAGCCTCTTCCTTCCAAGTCCGGTATTCCAACCATCCTTCCACATTTACATGTTTGATTATATTTTACATCTACTTTTATAAAAAAAGTGATAAGAAAAAAATGTTAAGGAACAAAAATAAATGGACTAAGTTATGATGTAAATGGATGGTAATGATGGAATAGTGAAAAGATAAGAAGAAAAATATAAATAAACCTTCTACAACCCCCTTAAGAGTCGTCGTAGAGGTATAAACACTCCTGCTAAATTTTTCTCACTTCTGCCAAATTTTATTCACTTCTGCAAAAAAAATTCTCACTTCTGCTAAATTATTCTCACTTCTGTTAAAAATTATTTTGATCTCCGGTTCTGTTAAATTTTTCTCACTTCCGATAAATAAACCTTTTACAACCCCCTTTAAGAGTCGTCGTAGGGGGTTAAACACTTCGCTAAATTTTCTCACTTTTGCTAGATTTTATCCACTTTTGCAAAAAAAAATCTCACTTCGCTAATTTTTTTCACTTCGCTAAAAACTATTTTCTCTAACACCCTCACTAAATTCTAAAAATTTAGGCATTTTGAGATTGGGTAAAAATATCTAAAAGAGGGTTTTTTAAGGTTTCGAGAATATTCGATGGAATCTTACCTTAAATGGTTTGTTTAAGGTTTCTGGGAATATTCCAAAGGAATCTTACCCGTAAATGGATGGATTCATCATTCTTACCAAGTTTCCGACTTATAGTAGTCCACTCCCAGCCGAGGTTTCGATCTCTGAGCAGTGTATGCATACAATATGCCGTAATAGGGTTTGTTTAAGGTTTTGGGGAATATTCCAAAGGAATCTTCCCCCGTAAATGGTTGGATTCATCATTCTTACCAAGTTCCCGACTTATAGTAGTTCAGCGAGGTTTCGATTTTGAGCCAATGTATGCATACAATATGCCGTAATATGGTTTGTTTAAGGTTTCGGGAATATTCCAAAGGAATCTTACCCGTAAATGGATGGATTCAAGATTCTTACCAAGTTTCCGACTTATACTAGTCCACTCCCATGAGGTTTCGATCTCAGAGCTAATGTATGCATACAATATGCCAGAATAGGGTTTGTTTAAGGTTTATGGGAATATTCCAAAGGAATCTTCCCTGTAAATGGATGGATTCATCATTCTTACCAAGTTTCCGACTTATACTAGTCCACTCCCACCCAAGTTTCGATCTCTGAGCAGTGTATGCATACAATATGCCAGAATAGGGTTTGTTTAAGGTTTCTGGGAATATTCCAAAGGAATCTTACCTGTAAATGGATGGATTCATCATTCTTACCAAGTTTTCGACTTATAGTAGTCCACTCCCAGCCAGGTTTCGATCTCGAAGCTAGTGTATGCATACAATATGCCATAATAGGGTTTGTTTAAGGTTTCGGGGAATATTCCAAAGGAATCTTACCTGTAAATGGATGGATTCATCATTCTTACCAAGTTTCCGACTTATAGTAGTCCACTCCCGCCTGTGTTTCGATTTCTGAGCCAGTGTATGCATACAATATGCCGAGGAATAGGGTTTGTTTAAGATTTGGGAATATTCCAAAGGAATCTTACCCGTAAATGGATGGATTCATCATTCTTACCAAGTTTCCGACTTATAGTAGTCCACTCCTAGCAGTGTTTCGATCTCTGAGCCAGCCTGTATGCATACAATATCCTGAATAGTGGTTTGTTTAAGGTTTCGGGAATATTCCAAAGGAATCTTACTCGTAAATGGATGGATTCATCATTCTTACCAAGTTTCCGACTTATAGTAGTCCACTCCCAGCGAGGTTTCGATTTCGGAGCCAATGTATGCATACAATATGCCAGAATATGGTTTGTTTAAGGTTTCTGGGAATATTCCAAAGGAATCTTACCTGTAAATGGATGGATTCATCATTCTTACCAAGTTTCCGACTTATAGTAGTCCACCCCATGTGTTTCGATCTCTGAGCCAATGTATGCATACAATATGCCGAATAGGGTTTGTTTAAGGTTTCGTGGAATATTCCAAAGGAATCTTACCTCGTAAATGGATGGATTCATCATTCTTACCAAGTTTCCGACTTATAGTAGTCCACTCCCAGCCTGTGTTTCGATCTCTGAGCGTGTATGCATACAATATGCCGAGAATAGGGTTTGTTTAAGGTTTGGGAATATTCCAAAGGAATCTTACCCGTAAATGGATGGATTCATCATTCTTACCAAGTTTCCGACTTATAGTAGTCCACTCCCCAGCTGTGTTTCGATCTCTGAGCCACCGTATGCATACAATATGCCGTAATAGGGTTTGTTTAAGGTTTCGGGAATATTCCAAAAGGAATCTTACTTGTAAATGGATGGATTCATCATTCTTACCAAGTTTCCGACTTATAGTAGTCCACTCCCAACCTGTGTTTCGATCTCTGAGCGTGTATGCATAAAATATGCCAGAATAGGGTTTGTTTAAGGTTTCTGGGAATATTCCAAAGGAATCTTACCTGTAAATGGATGGATTCATCATTCTTACCAAGTTTCCGACTTATAGTAGTCCACTCCCAGCCAGGTTTCGATCTCGGAGCCAGTGTATGCATACAATATGCCAGAATAGGGTTTGTTTAAGGTTTCTGGGAATATTCCAAAGGAATCTTACCTGTAAATGGATGGATTCATCATTCTTACCAAGTTTTCGACTTATAGTAGTCCACTCCCACCTGTGTTTCGATCTCGGTTTCTGTGTATGCATACAATATGCCATAATAGGGTTTGTTTAAGGTTTCTGGGAATATTCCAAAGGAATCTTACCCGTAAATGGATGGATTTATCATTCTTACCAAGTTTCCGACTTATAGTAGTCCACTCCCAAATGTTTCGATTTCTGAGCAGTGTATGCATACAATATGCCGAATAGGGTTTGTTTAAGGTTTCTGGGAATATTCTAAAGGAATCTTACCCCGTAAATGGATGGATTCATCATTCTTACCAAGTTTCGACTTATAGTAGTCCACTCCCATCCAGGTTTCGATCTCGGAGCTTGTATGCATAAAATATGCCGTAATAGGGTTTGTTTAAGGTTTCGGGAATATTCCAAAGGAATCTTACCCGTAAATGGATGGATTCATCATTCTTACCAAGTTTCCGACTTATAGTAGTCCACTCCCGGCCTGTGTTTCGATCTCTGAGCTGCATGTATGCATAAAATATGCAGAATAGGGTTTGTTTAAGGTTTCGGGAATATTCCAAAGGAATCTTACCCGTAAATGGATGGATTCATCATTCTTACCAAGTTTCCGAGTTATAGTAGTCCACTCCCACCTGTGTTTCGATCTCGGGAGCCGGCATATGCATACAATATGCCAGAATATGGTTTGTTTAAGGTTTCGGGAATATTTTAAAGGAATCTTACCGTAAATGGATGGATTCATCATTCTTACCAAGTTTCCGACTTATAGTAGTCCACTCCAAACCTGTGTTTCGATCTCTGAGCTGTGTATGCATAAAATATGCCGAATAGGGTTTGTTTAAGGTTTCGGGAATATTCCAAAGGAATCTTACCTCGTAAATGGATGGATTCATCATTCTTACCAAGTTTCCGACTTATAGTAGTCCACTCCCAAACTGTGTTTCGATCTCTGAGCGTTGTATGCATACAATATGCCGAATATGGTTTGTTTAAGGTTTGGGGAATATTTTAAAGGAATCTTACCCGTAAATGGATGGATTCATCATTCTTACCAAGTTTCCGACTTATAGAGTCCACTCCCACTGTGTTTCGATCTCTGAGCGTGTATGCATACAATATGCCGTAATAGGGTTTGTTTAAGGTTTAGGGGAATATTCCAAAGGAATCTTACCCGTAAATGGATGGATTCATCATTCTTACCAAGTTTCCGACTTATAGTAGTCCACTCCCAACCTGTGTTTCGATCTCTGAGCGTGTATGCATACAATATGCCTGTAATAGGGTTTGTTTTAGGTTTTCGGGAATATTCCAAAGGAATCTTACTCGTAAATGGATGAATTCATCATTCTTACCAAGTTTCCGACTTATTGTAGTCCACTCCAATCAAGGTTTCGATCTCAGAGCCAATGTATGCATACAATATGCCAGAATAGGGTTTGTTTAAGGTTTCGGGGAAAGAGAAATTCTGTTATGTTCAATTGTTATATACCTCATTTGAATTTCGAATCAATAATGAACTTCATATTTATTGATTTCGATGATGTATCATGCTAACTTTGAAGTCAGAACGCTCCCGAATCTTATAAGTTCATAATTTGTATGTCGTTATACCACATTTGAAGTTCGAATCAACACTGAGCTTCATATTTATCGATTTCGATGATTTATCATGCTAAGTTTGAAGTCATAACCCTCCCAGAGCTTTTTGGATCATAGTTTGTATGTTGTTATACTACATTTGAAGTTCGAATCAACAATGAGCTTCATATTTATCGATTTTGATGATGTATCCACTAAGTTTAAAGTCGAACCATCCCAATTTCGTGGTCCATCTCTAGTTATCTTATAACCTAAGTTTACCAAAGTGTGAACTAAAGCTATTTATTGACCTATATGACTTGTCAAAATTACTTCATGACTTATACGACTAGTCGAAATTCAAACCGAAGCACAAAAACACAAAGAGAAAGCACAAAGAAACACAACAATTATCGAATTCATTTTCATTTTCCCGATTCATTATTATACATTTTCTCGGATTTTTTTATATCGTAATGTCGATAACAATGTCCTGAATTTATTAATATTTTTTTGTATTTTTTTTTCATGTCGAAGATTGATAATTAAACCGAAAACATGAGTTCGTATTAACACAAAGAAAAACACATATTTCCCAATCCGTATGTGCATCTCAAATACGATCTCAACCGCCAAGATCTTTTATTAATCCGTATGAGGGGATAAAAAAATCTGGTCCGTCCATTCTGGTTGTATCACTCACCACCACTCGAACTCTAATTCTTATCTATTTTCTCTTTCTTCCGTTTTGCTCTATCTTCTTCTCCTCTGCTCTTCGAGAAAATCTAAGATGGGGTGTTTAATAATGAAACCCTAAATCAAATGAAACCTAACTTCAATTCGTAATCTGCTACTGATTTCTTTTTTTTTCATTGATTCAATCTCAGAACCCCATTCAACATCTAACCTAGCCATAACTTGAACCATACCTCTCCATCCCTGAAGAACGAATAAACAACAAAAAATTTATTATCTTCTGCATCTCTTATCAAAGTTTCTTAATCATGGGTTCAATTTTTGGATTTGGTGTTGCTGCTGCTAGAAATCAAGATCGATGATGAATTATAGTTAGGGTCTGAACAAGAAATTGGAGATGAAAATTTTGACGGCACTACAGGTGAAATCGATTACAGAAAAGAAGGAACCGAGATGGGTTCTGGTGGTTGTTTTCCGTGGTCAATGGAGGAGAAATTCCAAACAAAATTTATTTTGATATGAACCCAGCTTGTGAAACAATCAAAACCCTTGAAGTCACATCAATTTTACAGCCAAAAACCTATAAACAACACCAAAATCATCTTCTCCATCTCAGATCCCCTTTTTGTTCTTCATTGTTCGTCACTGGATTAATTGATTCTGCAATCTATTCGATTTCGACTACAAATCTCAGATTCAACAACACCGAATTCTCTCTGTATTCTCACCAATTCATTCTATTGGAGCAATTCTTGAGATACAAACCCTAATTTCTCTCTGTATATATATTGTTTAAGAAACAAAAACTGAAAATTTACGACTTTAAAAGTACTTCGTTGGAAAGGTTCTCAAAATACAAACCCTAGAAATTAAATTGGTGGAATTGAAGAAGAACCTATCAACCCTCGTAATCAAATCCTAAACAATATCAGGTAACCCTTCAAAAACTCTACTACTCTTTGTAGAAATTTGGTCTTCTATTGATGTCTGAAGTTCAGAAGATGAAGTTTTGCTGTGAATTTATTTGGGGTTTTTAATTACATTGCTGGAATTTAAAGAATCCCTCTGTGGTGTAAATTTATTAAAATTTGGTGTTCTTGGTGGTGTCTGAACTTAGAAATTATTTGGGGTTTTTTCTTTTGTAATGAAATTAGGGTATACAAATTGGGGGTTTGCTATAAATTTAGACAATTTTGTTTGGGTTTTTATTGAATTTTTTAGTGTATGTAGTTTGTAGATTTCTCAGATGTTGTGTGAATTTTTGTTTTCAGTATCTGATAATTGAATATGAGGTCGAAAAGACTAGAACTTCAAGAATCTCTCAAGAAGCAGAAGCTTTCAACAACAAAATGACGAGAAGCTTCCAAGAACAAGAGGCAACAACAAATAAATTCGGTGCGGGTCCGTCAATAACCTAAGTATAAGGCAAACAAAGTTATGACTGATGCAGTGGATGAAGGACTCGAAAGAGGACTAGATCAAGACTTAAATTCAGCTAGTGATTGGTTATGGTGGTTTTATGAGCAATGTTGCAGGCGTAAATGGAAATGAAATCAATTTTAATTCAAGCGTGGATTTTACTCTCAACTTGGATTTGGGTTTGATATGAATCATGTGTTGAGAAATCTCAAAGATTTTGATTGTGATTGTGCAGACAAGAAAATGGAGGAACTGCTGGTTTGAGTTCTTTTCATCCAAGAGGCCATTAAGGTAGAAGACTAATAGTAGTTCTCTTTTGGCAAATAAAACCGATGGATATTTTAATGAACAAAAGTTTTGTTAACTTTTTTTTTTCCCAACTTTGAATTACAAGGAATGGTTGGTGAATTTGCAATTCCAAAGGCTGAAAATCCAAATGATGAAAGATATCAATTTGAGTGGCTATATAAAAATGGACTGCTGGGACTAATTTTCACATGGCGTTGCGGAACAGGTTTGAAAAATATCCAACTGATCTAACTGTGTACTTCTGAGAGTACTTGGAATCTAAATGTAGTTTCGAACTTTATTGCAGGATTCCTCATAAGCCTTATTGCAAACTATGGGGTTCCTTTCATGGTTTTGGTGTGGATAGCGATGTCATTCACTATTCCAAAGGAAGTTCCAAATCGGAGTTCCCCGAAGGCTTTTACTCATCTTCCAAGGGAACCCGCATCGTTGTATCATTGGACAAAGAATCAAGGTAGTTTTGTAGATACAATCTATTGTAGACTTGATTTTTTTTTTTTTCTTTTAGATACTATTTGACTACACAATCTAAGGATCTAAATCCAAAGTACGAAATACCGACATAATTTTATCGAAATGCAGGATATGGTAAAAGTCCCACCCATGTACATTTTGCCGCCATTATACCAGCGTGTGATGGCAACTCGCTCTATACTTTTTTGACCAAAGTGTTGCTTCTCAAATGGCATAAGGAATGAATTCAATGGGTCTGCTATTGCAGTTGAAGATTTGTTGTTGATGTTCTGCTCATGGTACTTCTGGTGATGAAGAAATGGATGACATGATGGGTGCTGGTTGTGTATGTTGTAGGCTTTTGGTTTGAGTTAATAGCACTGAATTGCAGATAGCTTCGCACAGGTTGAATGTCTAAATAAGTTGCATCTAGAGACTCACAACAAGAGAAGATGATGGCGTGCCGAGCAGCTGAGGATTGTTGGTGCTGATTCTGCAGTAGCTAGGTTAAGAAGATGGGTGTTGCTAGAGTTTCTCGTGTAAGATAACTTGTTGGAGTCTCAATTTGGTAAATGATTACATTGTAGATTATTGATAGTTTCACAAGTAAGAATGGTTATAATAATTTGCAGGCTCGAGTTCTAAGACTGGTTTAAGTGTTTTAATGCTGTCACATTTTGATGGTTTACATTTGAATAATGCTGGTATATTTTGAATGCTGTTACCAATTTCAATATATTTTTTTTTCACAAATGAAAAATAAACACAACTGCTATGAAAGGTTGTCAAAGAAGTGACTTGCAACTCAAACAAAAGTTGTCAAGGAAATGACATACAACTCTAATCATAGTTGTCAAAGAATTCATACACAACTCTAGCCATAGTTGTTAACAAATTTTCTACAACTACAACAAGTGTAGTGTAGGAGTTATTTTCACAACCCAGGTAAGAGTTGTGTTAGGCATCAAGAGGAAAATTTCAAAGACATTCACAATGAAGCAAGCATTGTACAAAACTAAACGACAACTATGTTTACGACTTTAGTCTGAAGAGTTGTAAAGAATTGAGGATCTTCTACAACCCCCTTATGCAACCTATCGATAAACGTCGTCGTAGATGTATGACAACTCTTTTCAAGAGTAGTTGATCACTGTTTTTCCCGTACTGCGATCAAGTAACATCCCCAAAGGTCACTTAACGTTCAATGCACAATGGTCAACCCCAACAGTCACTTAAAAAATACACGTCTCTTTACCGACTTATGCATCTCTTTGCTCATATAATGCCCCCCCGTTAAGTAACAAGTAGCATCTTTCAGATGATCTTTACTCCTTTGAAGGGAAACAAAAGATAAACAAACGAAAAGTCACCTATAAACTAGGAAATATCATCCTTCTTCTAAACCGCCACAATCCATAAAATATATTCATATCCCAAATCGAAATCTTTTAAGACATCATATCGTTTGGTAACACTATAATACAGCCGCACACCACCGCCAAACTCCGTTTTTTACTTACAAGTGGGTACTAGATCTTGGTAATGGAAATGTTTTTCGATTGCACTTAACGATATGGAAGAGTCATGTTGGATCAAAATACCAGATGAAAACCTAATAATAAATCGTAATAATTGGAATTTGTGTTCCGGTGAGATTATTCATTGGTGTATGCATGGTGACATCCAGATCGTAAGATGGCGCATTGTGCATGCATCTCTACAAGCGGTAATGTGCAAATTGATCCGAGTAAATGGCGCAATATAAAAGTAGACGAACAGTTATATATGTCTTTGGAAATAAATGTCCGTTGAAGATTATCCAAAGAAAAGAGGCGACTGTTTGAAAGTGCATATAAATATTCAATGATTATTTGGATACTTCGACTTGAAGCTGTTCACATGGCATGATCTAACCTTGGTAAATCAAGGCTTTTAGGTTGCAGTAGTCTCCATTGCAAAGGTAAAAATTAAAGTAGATTAAAAACTGCAATCCGTATTCGGCTTTCGTAATTAACCAATTTCATGGTTGAATGATAAGCTAACATTCAAAAGTTCCGATTTGGTCTTGCATTTTGCAAAACCATGTTGCAGATTGTTGGTTACTCATGATGAGTATAGTATCGTTGATATTGTGATCAAAAAATTCTTCTTCGCCAAGTTGGACACGATACTATACTCATGATGAGTATAGTATCGTGTCCAACTTGGCGAAGGAGAGAACTTTTTTGGTCACAATATCAAAAATTGATCGTGTTTTAGCACTTAACAATTTTCAAAGTGGAACTTGCAACGAGGTTTTCTTATCATCCAAAACTAACTTACTCGATTCAATTGACTAATCACAGTACGCTCAGGTGTAACTACATTCGACATAAGGCCATGAAATATTTGGTGCCCTTGGATTAGGAAGGAACTTTTTCCCCGGCATGTCTCCTTTAGTTTGCAGATAGTATTAGATTGAAATTTCAAAAGTTTCTTTACTTATTGTGTTTCCTCCTGCTTCCAATCCATTGATTTTATAGAAGAAACGACTAAGGAAGTAGAAGTTACAAATGATCCAGTGAAAAATTACTTTGGAACACCTCTGGCTCTCATGGAACTGTAATGAAACATAACCATTGATCTCCGGGTTTAGGACTTTAAGTCTGTTTCTTCCATGTGAACCCGTAATAGGAGAAATAGGAATAATTCTGAATGGTGGCCAAAAGCAACGTATTCAACTCGCTCGTGCACCGTATCGGGGTGATGATATTTTTCCGGATGGTCCATTTAGTGCAGTTGATACCCATCGTGCTATAAGCATATTCATCGTGATCTCACAATTCTTTTGCAGTTTCTTAAAGTGTTTATTTGTGGGAGACTTACAATGGCATGAAGGGGCTGATCATTAAGAAATCAACAGGATGAAGGTTAGGAAAGTACTAAATGGCAAAAAAAAAAAAAAAGATGCATCGGATTCTGACTCCTCGGTGTTGATTTTATGACATTTATTTGAGACTTGCACTTTTTTGGGTTAACTTATACATAAACGCTTCATTAATTGGATCTTCGTAGTGATGGTAGGAGTATGTTGATAAGGGAATGATATTCAACACCAATCAACGTAAACGGGATGCCACAAGATCCTTTCAGAAATACATGGTGACCCTTCATCCATTTTGTTCAAGTATAGTATTTGGAAAAACAGAGAGGAGATACAATATTGCACAGAGATCAATGATCAATCTATAGTTTACAAAAAAATTATTCAGAAGCCCATTAGAAATGGACATGAAAACGAAGGAAAAGATGAAAGACAAAAAGTTGTAAAAGGCATCCCAGTTAAAACAACATTAACCAAGTCCAGCTTTTTCGATCTCTTGAAGTTCGGGCTGCCCAAGAAATAACCGAATGACGGGCAGACCTCTTTGTGCCTTCAAATATTTTTAGACTCCTCTCAAGCGATAATGGAATAACAAGAAAGGCACAACAAAATCATTAACGAATTTAGGGACCCCAGTTAAGAATCCTCTCCGCCTTGATTATGGGACAATAAATACCTTTGAGAACGCCACGATAAAAGATTTTCGCTTTCACAATTCACCAAAAGACGGAAGTAAAGCACATTTGGAAAGCATACAAGAAACCAAAAAAGAGAATAAACCAAGGTTAACATACGCATGAATGATATTACAATAATTATTGATTGTTTTCTCTCAATTCATTACATGAATTATTATGTAATAATAGGTCGGTGTTAGCACCAAAGAGAAGTAATAAGGATTATGTATTGAGGTTTATGATTCTTCAGCTCTGAAAACTAGGAATAGACTGTAGGCAGCAGGTTAGATCTACAACTATTAGCGTTCAAAACATTTTTAGTATATTTACGATAATTGTCTTTCACAGTGTATGCAATTCCCAATTCGGGAGAACTGTTAGTACTGAACATGAGTGGTATTGATTCACCGATACTACACTCGAATGAGAATGGTTGTATCAAAATAATATATACGAGTGATATTGACTTACAAAACACGCGATATATATTATAGATCATTTGTTTATTTTTTGAACCATATATTATAGATCCTTTATGGTGTTCATGTACTGACAAGGTTTATTTTTGATTTATTTTTGGAATTTCACACGCTTAATCATCGGATCCGTACAAGAGGATCAAAATGTCTAATCAAGATGTCTTACCGAATAAGAGGATGAGATGGATGCAAAAACAAAAATCCTATATATTTCATGAACGATTTGTGTAACTCTCTACACTATACTTCTCTTTTGTGGATGGATGAAGTAACAATATCAAGCCCTAAGAGACGAATATCCGGTGCGTATGCACCGGGTTAGAGGATTGTAAATAGAATAAGGGATATTTTGATTTTGGTGTCCATTATACCTTTGTGTTTGGTGCCTAACTTTGTCCAACTTTGAGTTAGGTGCCCAGTCAACTAATTGGCTTTACTTTTGGTAGAACAACTACCACTGGGGGTCCTAGCAGCAGCAGAGGAAGGCCTTCAAGGGGTAGAACGTGAAGGGAATATGCAAATGGAAAAACAATGCATAAAAAAGGAGACCAAGTTTTAACTTTAAAAGTGGATTGTCAACACGGTCAAACAAAGTCAATTAGTTGAGTGGGCACCTAATTCAAAGGTGGACAAAGTTAGGCACCAAACACAAAGGTATACCATTTTAGGCCAGTTCCTATGGGTATGGCAAACATTCATGTTTGCCATTTATGCACCCACCATGGAGCTGGAAAATTATGCCACTTAGCCAGGCCAGGTCAAGTGTGTACCGAGCGGTCGAAACTAGACCGCTAGGTGTAGTAAACACCGGTAGGTGTATTCTTCACCGCCAGCGGTCAAGACTCGACCGTTCGTGTCATCTCATCTAACGGTCATAATTTCTTCATCCTATAAATACGATATCAAATTTCATTTCAACTCACACCATTTATTCAATCTCCATTCTTTCACTCCACAAATCCGACATGTCAGTTCGAGTTTGAGCTCGCAGAGTTAGCACAGCTGAAGATGAATCCATTTGCAGGCATTATGTTTTTGTTATGCAAGATATCGCAAATGATGGATAACATCAACATCAAGAGATTGTATGGAGTCGCATATCTAATAGATTTAAAAAAGATACAATGAACCTCAATAATCGAGATGCGGATGGATGTTGTCAACGTTTCCGAGTAATCAGCAAGGATGTGAAGTTGTTCTTTGCTGCACTTACTGAAGGCTATCTAAACCAACAACATGGCCAAAACGCATTTGATGTGGAGAAAATGTGTCGGCTCGAATGGCGCAACCGAGTGGGAAAAGATTTTCAATTTGATGGTTGTTATCTTATATTGAGGGTGTTGCCCGGATATGATCAGTTTAGATTAGATTCCCAAATATGATGCATCTAGTCCTCATGTTGTGTTGTTTGCACACCTCATGTTGTGTTGTTTGATTAATTCTTCTGAGCTGTCATTACAGACTCAATCACACAGACTCTGTGTGTTTATAACATTTGAAATTTTGTTAACCACCTGAGACGTTGACCAACGTACACCACAACCTGTTACTGTCAGTTACTACACAATACTAACTTCACACGCTCACATTTACCGGACAAAACACATGACTCACACGCTTATAAAACTACACTACAACCTTACTTCAAGTTCTTTAAGCCTTTTCTTGCTTACTTCAAGCAAGCACTTGATATACCTTTCAAGTTTGCTGATGAAAAAAATAAATAAGTCACGAACTCGTGGTCACAAATTTCTCATACACGAATCATAATAGTTCCCCATGTTTTTGGTGTTGCTTTGAAATGGTTGTTTTTATGAATTCACACATAGTTATTATTATTTTTTTTTTCTGTTAAATTTTGGTATGAACCAAAACTAAGGCACTAAGCAAATGGCATGAGTAAGATACTAATGATCAAAATGCTTTACCATATTTTTTATTCAAACTTATATATAAGATTAGTTCAACTCTCAATGTGTGCTTTAGTGTATTTTGCATCTTATGGTTTTTGTGGTAAAAGACACAAATTTCCAAGAGGTGAGATGTTTGAGAAAATTGAAATGAATTATGCTGGATTTCCTCAACTAATATGGTCACTCTTGAGGTTTTTCTTTTTGTTATGGGTATTAATCTGTAGTAATAAGAGGCTAATCAAATAAGGGTCGCACAATGTTCGAAAGGAAAAAAGGATCTCTATACAGGAGACTGTAATGAAACAAGAACAAGAATGTTAGAAAGATTATATGCCCATATTCTTAGCAACATCTGAATTAAAATGGTTGGGATGAATTAGGTAGCTAATTGAACAATCAAATATGGAACCCTTTATTGACATTGTTGATCGCTTATATGGATCATCAGGTATCTATGCATGGGCATTTTACTTACTTTAGTTGCACTAATGGGTTAAATAAAGATAAGAAAAATATTGTGATGTAGTAACTTCCAATGTAATTTAATAGGAATGTAAGTTACGATATAAAGGAAATGAAGGTACATTCTAAAACAACATTATCATTGGGATTTATCTTGTCGTTAAAGACCCTCATTTATTCTTTTTCTTTTTTTCTTTCCGCACTAGCCATACTATCGCATATGGAAAAATCTTTAAAATCCTCAACTTCTAGTTGCATAAACCATGTTGGTACAAGATCAGATAAAATATCCGACAGTGTAAATACAAATATGTAACTAATGAATCATCAAGCAAAATACACAACTCATGTTAAGTTCAAAAATAAATAAATAGTTCATATGTTAAGTTCAAAAATAAATAAATAGTTCATGTTACGCTCAAAATTAATCTCAGATTTAATTGGTAAAGAAATTTCAATAACAATAATACTCGATAAGCAACATGCTAAAATAGTGAAACAACCATCTACGACAAACATGGTCACTTATTCAAAAGAATTTCATTCTCAATCAAATGAAAACTAATTAAGAAACATACAAACTCAGAGGAAATAACTAACATCATCAAAATCATCTCCATTTTTGCATCAGGCTTGGTATCGGGAGAATCAAGATAAGCAGTATCAATTGGCACTTCTAACCGAGCAGAATTTGCTTCAGCAATATTTCTTTTTCTCAAAGGAAGCTTTAAAAATATGAACAAGGTGTTTAGACGTATGACATACATTTGCCCACTACCCTGTCGAACCACATTGGTGGCATGATGATTCATTGTTCTTTTTCAAGTTCTCTTCTGAGCTTTTGCCATGCTTTTTAGGAGGCATGTTGTTTGTCACCCATTTATGGAAATGGGTCTTATGGCACCCTTGTTATTTGTTGAATGAGATGAGATCATTTAACATTCTCTAATTTCATTTGATTAACTCTTTTGGGTTCTCATTACAGACTCAATCACACAGACTCTGTGTGTTTATAACATTTGAAATTTTGTTGACCACCTGAGCCGTTGACCAACGTACACCACAACCTGTTACTGTCAGTTACTACACAATATAAACTTCACACGCTCACATTTACCGGACAAAACACATGACTCACACGCTTATAAAACTACACTAAACCCCCCCCCCCCCCCGCAAGACCACACTCTATGCAGGTGTAGAGACACTGAGCTTGAGACTGAGAAGAGAAAATCGTCTGGTTGACAAACCTTTAGTAAGAATATCTGAAATTTTTTCTCAAGTAGACAGAACTTGAACCTCCAAGGACTTTGTTGCAACTAATTCTCTTACATAATGAAAAGCAATTTCAATGTTCTTCATTCCGTTGTGAATAATGGGATTTGCAGTTAAGTAACTTGCTCCCATGTTATCATACCACAAAACTAGACGATTAGAACATTGAAACTGAAGTTCAGAGAGATGAGATTGAACCCAAATAATCTCTGAAGTTGCATCAGCTAGAGACCTGTATTCATCCTTAGTGCTGGATCTGGACACAATTTTCTGTTTCCTAGAGAACCATGATATTAAGTTAGGTCCCAAAATATGGCCATGCCGATGGTTGATCTTCTATCATATGTATCACCATCCCAGTCAACATCAGAGTAGGCCAGAAGAAGATTTCTAAATTTCAAACCAATAGACAAAGTGCCTTGAAGATATCTAAGAATTCTTTTCACAACTATCCAATGCGCTTCCATAGAAGCCTGCATATACTGAAAAGCTTTGTTGACTGCAAATTAAATGTTAGGTCTTGTGATAGTGGCATATTTAAGAGTTCCTACAATGATAATTATCAATTTCAAATGCATATGTCTAATAAGATAAGGGTAATGAGGCATGAGATAGTATTGCTGGAACAGTTTCCACTATATGCCTGTGTTTCCTCCCAGCTGTGCCATTCTGAGCATGAGCATGAGGACATGACACTCTGCGGCCTATTCCTCAAGAGTCTAGGTAAGTTGACACAGTTCTATATTCACCTCCCCAGTATGACTGAAAAAATTTAATTCTTCTTGAAAGCAAATTCTCTACATGAGATTTAAATTTTACAAATGTAGCAAGTACCTCGGATTCTTATGCTAGAGGATATAACCAAGTAAATCTACTAATGGTTATAACCAAGTAAATCTACTTATAACCATTTATTGAACATAAAGGAAATATCCATACATCAGTGTGAATAAGATCTAGAGGACCATATTCTTCGTTATTTGAAATTGTAGTATAGGGTAAAGAATGGATTTTAGCTAACTGACAATTATGGAATATAGTAATAGATTTATGATCATGAATAACCTCATCAACAGAAGCCAACACATGCTTCAGTGTTTGATATGCAGGATGACCAAGTTTGTTGTGCCAACTAGAAGTAGTAGAAGTACTGGATGCAAAAGCTTGTTGAAGTTGGGTTGTTGTGAATTCCAGATGATAGAGTCCATACTTAACATGACCATGAAGTAGAACCTTGTAAGTAACCATATCATTCACAAAGAATTCATTAGGATAAAATTTAAAGAAATAATTATTTTCTTTCGTAAATTGATGCACTGATATTAAATTTTTAGTAATTGAAGGCAAATGAAGGACATTTGACATAAAAAACTTTGTATAACCAAGTGGAAATTAGATGAACCAAGATGAGTTATGTGCAAACTCGAATCGCTGCCTACACGCACTTGATCGGTCCCCCGGGTACTCATAACGCAAGTTGATATTGGACAAATGTGTGGCACCTGAATCTGGAATCTAACTAGATTGAGAAGTAGAATCACCGAATGAGAAGTAGAAGCACTAGAATAAGAGTTCTAAACATCTTCATTATACACTGCAAAATCCTCAGGTTCTGGACACCAGAATTTCTCATATTCACCACCAAATCCATCATAATAAGTATTGTATGCCTGAGCCATATAGTTTTCAGATGTTTCATATCTATAGCGATATTTATTGGCCAAATGTCCATTATTCTTACATATCCGACATTCAATACAAGAATTGTATTTCATAGTTGGTGGATAAAAATTACTGGTATGAATCGGTGGACCAAATCTACCACCATGAAAATCTCCTCCAAATCGACCACCACAATTTCCTCTAAAACCACCAGATCGCTTGAATTTTCTCTGGAGGGATATCAATTCCAGTAATTTATGAAAGGACCATAGGTATGAGGATCATCATATGACTAATTATAGTAATTAGCATGAGGATGATGAGAACCTGTGAAATGATTACCAAAAGTAGGAGAAGAAGTAACCTGATGTTGTTGAGAAATGTTTGCAAACTCACTGTGAGATCAATATTAGATTCATAATTCATCCTAGTCTTCTCTGAAAGAAGTAACCAAGTAATTCAGAAGAGGTGATTAAATTCTCATTTTTGAGCTGTGGCGTACTAATTGATGTCTTGAAAGCATTGAACTCCGCAGATAATCCTTATAGAATATGAAAAACCAGATCCAAATTAGTGATTAGTCGATTGATTTGCGCTAGTTGATGAGAGATTTGTGTTGCTTTGTTAAAGTAGATCAACATTGAATAAGAACTTTTCTTGTGTGTAATAAGATTGGATTTCAATTGCAATAATCTTGATTTTGTTGTAGCATTGTAATTATGTTCTAACCTAAACCACACTTCATGAGAGAAAGTGCAATCAGCAACCCGAGAATATATTTCTTCAGTGCAGGCTGAAAATAACCAGGAAATAATGACTTGATCTTGATTTACCCAGTAAGCATACACATGATTACGAACAAAATCGTTATGCGAATCTGAATCAACAAAATTTGGATCACCAATGATTGCGGCACCATCAACTGAAGTATGACAAAAATACTTCGTTGGACAATGAAATGATCCATCAACAAATCAAAATAGATTGTAACGGCGTAGTAGTAGTACGATTTGATATTTCCACAAATAATAGTTTGTATTTGATAATTTTGAAGGTGGTTTAAAGGTTATAATGTATGTGTTTATTTGATTATGCCATTATTATTGATGAAAAAGATGAAGATTGAAGAACTTAGGTATCTGATACCATGTTGAAAAAGATGAGATCGTTTGGCACGCTCTCTAATTTCATTTGATTTATTCTTCTAAGTTTTCGTTATAGACTCAATCACACAGATTCTGTGTGTTTATAACATTTGAAGATTCAATATGATTTGCTGATTCTGAATGGTTGGATTAGATTTTCAAAAATACAGAGGAGGATTATGTTAGGGTACCGACCCTAAACTCGTCATAAGCCCATGGGTAGAACTCAACTCGAAAACCAGTTGACTATATGAGGGATCCCATTAACTTATAAACTACCCAATTAAGCCCCATCTATCAATGTGGGACTAAGGTCCCAACATCCCACCACGATTCCAGACCCAACGTCCTCGTTGGCCCACTCTATCGACACTGACCCGGCGGAGCCCTTTCCCTTATGGCGGCTCCACTCAACTACCGGTATTCGATGTGGTGACAACTGCGCCCATACACAGGTGCACCCACACCTTAATATAGCTTATAGGTCACCCCTTCCATGGTGCGGGCATGGGTCGTGGTGGTTGTCTCTGATACCAAATGTTAGGGTACCGACCCTAAACTCGTCATAAGCCCATGGGTAGAACTCAACTCGAAAACCGGTTGACTAGATGAGGGATCCCATTAACTTATAAACTAACTAATTAAGCCCCATCTATCAATGTGGGACTAAGGTTCCAACAGATTACAAAATGATTGGATTCGTAATAGGCGTTCTTGAACCGAAAAGAAAAGAGAAGAATGAAATTGATGAAAGATTAATTTGGTGAATTATTGCTTCTGTGTGTTCCTGTCAAGTTTTTTTAGTTAGGGTTTCAAATTATTTTTTGTCTGATTAATTAGAATCCTGAGCGCATTCTCTTAGATCCCTGTGATATTCGATTGTAAATTCCTTAACACATACTACTCATCCTTTATTATAGGTACGGTAACATATGCATCAAGGAATTCTCTCAAGAATGCATCTATTAACATGCTTGATTTGCTTAAACAACATGTTGAATCTGCTCGATTGAATACACATATTGGCTTCTGTTTTGTTGCATTTGTTGAATTTGTTGGTGGATTATTCACTAGATAGGGCCGGAAAACATATGCTTTCTTTCTCGCTTCAGCTACCTATTGTTTGTTAGCATTTACATTGTCCATCACCACCATATCGTTCACTTCGAACAATTTTGTCTTATGCAACAGCAGTTAGAAATTAGAAAAGTTTTAGTGGCTTAGATTCGTGGTATTCACCTATAAATTCCTTTACAACTAAACATTATCAACTGACTGGTTTCCTAGACTAGGTACGGTAACATCTATATTACCAAATTATTTGTTGATTTCATGTTCTACAGTACTTAAATGTTTGTACCCTGCTTAAAACAAATCAGGAATCTATGTATGTATCTGTACATATGCTTGGATTGAATGAAGCTGTGGGAATTCTGGCTTCTGCAGATAATCCTGAAAGCATTGAACTCCGCAGATAATCCTTATAGAATATGAAAAACCAGATCCACATTAGTGATTGGTCGATTGATTTGCGCTAGTTGATGAGAGATTTGTGTTGCTTTGTTAAAGTAGATCAACATTGAATAAGAACTTTTCTTGTGTGTAATAAGATTGGATTTCAATTGCAATAATCTTGATTTTGTTGTAGCATTGTAATTATGTTCTAACCTAAACCACACTTCATGAGAGAAAGTGCAATCAGCAACCCGAGAATATATTTCTTCAAAGTAGAAGTGAAAATAACCAGAAATAATGACTTGATCTTGATTTACCAAAAGTAGCATACACATGATTACGAACAAAATCGTTATGCGAATCTGAATCAACAAAATTTGGATCACCAACGATTGCGGCACCATCAACTGAAGTATGAAAAAAATACTTCGTTGGACAATGAAACGATCCATCAACAAATCAAAAGAGATTGTAACGGCGTAGTAGTAGTACGATTTGATATTTCCACAAAGAATAGTTTGTATTTGATAATTTTGAAGGTGGTTTAAAGGTTAAAATGTATGTGTTTATTTGATTCTGCCATTATTATTGATGAAAAAGATGAAGATTGAAGAACTTAGGTATCTGATACCATGTTGAAAAAGATGAGATCGTTTGGCACGCTCTCTAATTTCATTTGATTTATTCTTCTAAGTTTTCGTTATAGACTCAATCACACAGATTCTGTGTGTTTATAACATTTGAAGATTCAATATGATTTGCTGATTCTGAATGGTTGGATTAGATTTTCAAAAATACAGAGGAGGATTATGTTAGGGTACCGACCCTAAACTCGTCATAAGCCCATGGGTAGAACTCAACTCGAAAACCAGTTGACTATATGAGGGATCCCATTAACTTATAAACTACCCAATTAAGCCCCATCTATCAATGTGGGACTAAGGTCCCAACATCCCACCACGATTCCAGACCCAACGTCCTCGTTGGCCCACTTTATCGACACTGACCCGGCGGTAGCCCTTTCCCTTATGGCGGCTCCACTCAACTACCGGTATTCGATGTGGTGAAAACTGCACCCATACACAGGTGCACCCACACCTTAATATAGCTTATAGGTCACCCCTTCCATGGTGCGGGCATGGGTCGTGGTGGTTGTCTCGATACCAAATGTTAGTGGTACTGACCCTAAACTCGTCATAAGCTTATGGGTAGAACTCAACTCGAAAATCGGTTGACTAGATGAGGGATCCCATTAACTTATAAACTAACTAATTAAGCCCCATATATCAATGTGGGACTAAGGTTCCAACAGATTACAAAATGATTGGATTCAGAATAGGCGTTGCTGAACCGAAAAGAAAAGAGAAGAATGAAATTGATGAAAGATTAGCTGGTGAATTCTTGCTCCTGTGTGTTCCTGTCAAGTTTTTTTAGTTAGGGTTTCAAATTATTTTTTGTCTAATTAATTAGAATCCTGAGCGCATTCTCTTAGATCCCTGTGATATTCGATTGTAAATTCCCTAACACATACTACTCATCATTTATTCTAGGTACGGTAACATCTGCATCAAGGAATTCTCTCAAGAATGCATCTATTAACATGCTTGATTTGCTTAAACAACATGTTGAATCTGCTCGATTGAATACACATCTTGGCTTCTGTTTTGTTGCATTTGTTGAATTTGTTGGTGGATTATTCACTAGATAGGGCCGGAAAACATATGCTTTCTTTCTCGCTTCAGCTACCTATTGTTTGTTAGCATTTACATTGTCCATCACCACCATATCGTTCACTTCGAACAATTTTGTCTTGTGCAACAGCAGTTAGAAATTAGAAAAGTTTTAGTGGCTTAAATTTGTGGTATTCACCTATAAATTCCTTTACAACTAAACATTATCAACTGAATGGTTTCGTAGACTAGGTACGGTAACATCTATATTACCAAATTCTTTGTTGATTTCATGTTCTACAAGATTTAAATGTTTGTACCGCTTAAAACAAATCGGGAATCTATGTATGTATCTCAATACGCTTGGATTGAATGAAGCTGTGGGAATTAAGCTTCGTTCAGTAGCTTTTATTGAATTTTTTGGTGCACGGCTAGGATCAGATGATTTATTTGTTCTCTAGGGCTGGCAACTTATGCTCTCATTGTCACTATAGTTATGTATTGTATTTATTGGCTCCTGGTTCTCTTTAAGCCTGTTTATCAACTGATGGGAATTGTATTTGATGATCTTGGAAGTAAAAGTTTTCATATTTATATTCATAGACACTTTGCTTATGATTTGGACACATAGTGGATGCACAATTTTCTGAGGATAGAAGACTTACTAAGTTACCTTGTTCGCGCAGCTATGTTCACTTTTCTTCTCATTCTTTCTTAGTTTTCTTGCGAGTTTATTCTTTGGTATTTGCAGCAGCCCATTCACGCATTATTTTGAGGGAGAGGCTTTGGGATGAGGAGAGAAGAAAAATCTATGAAGAGCAACAAATTAAGAAACTAGAGAAGACAAATAATAATCTAGAGGATATGAACGCAAAAGATCGGGATGATATGGTTAGAGTATTTGGCAGCACACAAACTAGTATATATTATCACACGTCTCACCACATTGAGCTTCTTTTCATTTTCAATGAATTGTTCATGATTTCTCGATTACCATGTGGATGGCAAATGCATCCCCAATGTGTTGGTATATTGGTCTTACTTTTCTTTGCTGAAATTTGGTGGTTAGGTGTAATGGTCTTGGTTTATGATTTTCGATGTCCTTGTCTCGATGGGCTCAAATATGTTGCACTACAACATTAGGTTTCGGTCTGCGCATGTCTGAGTTTTACCGGAAAATTTTCCTTTCACTCTAATCTGGAATGATTTTTTATTTACCTTATTAACTCCTTAAAAATCATCTGGTTTTGTCATTTTTTTGTTTTTCGTCAAAATAAACATTAAACCCCCTTGATTATACAGGAAATTGCCCGAGGCATTTAGGGTCAAGGAATACATGAAGCAGGTGGCAGCTGAGATTGTTGCAAATGGTCCTCGTTAGTTATCTGAACCTTGGCTTATTTTTGAGGATAAGGAGGCCAAGAAGGATTTCCGGGTTAACTAAGTGGTACTTTGGCAAACCGAAGAAGACATTCTCATGAAAAGGGTTTAACCACAGAGATGTTGATAAAAGTATTACTTGAATGTATCTAGTGTTCTTGTGGAGGTTCGAAAGTTTTAGCTGGTGTTGTGAGTTTGACATTAGATGCACGGAAAATTTGGGTGGTTTTCTTTTGTGATTGTATAAAGTTTATTCATTTTTGTTTACTCCTTGTGCTTGTGCGTTTTCTTTTGTTAGACTGGGTATTATGGGCATGCCAAAGGGCATCCCAACCCAAAAAACCATGGTCTAAAGGGGTCCTTCCCGCAAGGGTTCCCTAGTGTGCGGGAATCCTAGCGGGAAGAGTCCTAGGACGGCTAATGGTTATCCGTTCTAAAAAAGAAGATAACGGTCATCCATTAACCGTTCTTGTGGAAAATAACGGTGAAACAGTAACCGTTCTTGTGGAATGGCTAACCATTAGCCGTATTTTCCTTCGTAGAACGGTGAACTATTGGCCGTTCCTTGACCTATTTTTGTTAACACTCCCTTTGCACTCATTTGGAATCACATCCTTAATTTTTTTCCTATAAAAAGAGTCTCGGATATTGATATTGATTGTGCAACCAAACCGTGAAAATTTTGTTCATCAAACATGAATATTAACTTCACCATTGAGGAAGATACTGCAATCATAGCTACATGGATTGCGGTAATGAAAGCTCCGGTTACTGTTGATGCTGCAGCACCACCCATCAACTTCTGGGAGCAGGTTCATTCTCATTTTCTTCAAAAATTTTTGAATCCAAACCATAGATCAAAGCAAGCTTTAAGATACAGGGTTTGTAGTATAACAATAGATGTGAAAACTTATGTTATCATCCAAGATACGCTATTAAGAGACTTTCCACCGGCATTCATTACAGCGTAAATGACGGTCGTAAGTAAATATAATTTGAAAAGATGTTTTTATTTTATAAATAATAAAATTACGTATACTAATATGAGTATATTTTGACTTTGTGTAGGAAACAATGGCGAAAGAAAAATTTCTTCAAACGCATTACGCAATTTTAGGTTTTACGAATGCTACCTCCTTATGAAGGATGAAATGGTAGACTACAATCCAAGAAGGTTTTTTAGGCGCGGATAGAATCGTAAGTAGTTGTGATTTTCAGGTTTTGTTGGTAAACCTCTTGTAAACCATCCCGAGACACACTTGGCCTGCAGGTTTAAAGGCTTGTGCGTGCCTACGACAGTGATCTAATAAGAGTTGTATTGGCTGAATTACTTTCTTGTATTTTAGTTTGAAGTTAATGAAGTAAGTTAAATTATTTTTGAGTCCAATAAACATAAAACTCCACATTTAATATACTCCACATTAATGAAGTAAGTGACAAAGATGTGTAAACAATCTCATTTTATTTGGGTACTCAAACTATGTAGTACATTAAATGAAAATTACTGGAAATTAAACCTAACTAACTGTCGCAGGCAACGCGACTGCACTTAGTCGGTGCAACAACTCTTTAAACCTTTAGGCGTCCCTAACGGCCGAGTTTAGTCTCGGGAGGGTTTACTATAGATGTACCCACAAAATATATAGTGTTGGAGTAGCCAAACTAATCTTCGTCATCATCCGAGCCTCTTCACGACATAATATTTCGGGATCGTATTCTTCAGGAAACCTCTGTTTCAGGATTAAATAACATTCATATAATTCGAATGATTTACCGGTTTGAGCTTCGTATTTATGTTTCGAATGAAGTTCATATATTATACAACCAAATATTAAAATACTGTTATTAATACTATGTTATGAAAATTTAAGAAGTTATGCCAAAATTAGTATACTTACGCATTCGTTCATTGTCCATCCAGAAGGCATGATTCTTAATATTCGAACCAAAAAATCTTAGGTACAGCTGAACCTTTCTCTTAATATTTGGAACCCGGTTTTGTAAAACTCTAGTTGTTCTCTGATGTGGGTTTCCGTTCCTAACCGTCAAATGTAGGACCACAAGCTCCCATAAATTTACCCCTGAAACAATATTTCTTGTTTCTCCTTTAGCGACAAAGACATTAATCCAAGACTGGATGATAGCTGCATCTTCAAGAGGGGTGAATCTGGAGACCATGACTACTAAAAAAATAAAAGGTGGTTCTGAGAATTGGGAAGAAGATATATCTAAAATAAATAAGATGTTGATAATTTGGTTGTGTTGTTATGGTATATAGAAACATTATTTGTAGTACATTGGGTGTCTTTTTGGTGTCTCAATTTTCAAATCTTACTACTGTTATTGGGGTCTAGTGTGGTCACTTTGTTTATTGGTGCATGTATGTTGGCTCGAGTTTTCTTATCACCAGTTTTCGATTTAGTCATATCACCAATTTATTAAAGTTTTTGCGAATCTGTAAGTGAGTTTTCTTATCACCAGTTGTCGATTTCGTTGGTTCACTCATTAATTTATTAAAGTTTTTGCGAATCTGTAAGTTCGTTTTCTTATCACCATTTGTCGGGAATTGTCATATCACTCATAAATTGATAACACTATTTGTAAAACTTTAATTGAGATTTATTATCACCTGTTGTCGGTTTCTTTGGTTCACTCATTAATTTTTTAAAGATTCCGAAATTGAGTAGACGGATCAATGTATTTTTCATCTTTCGACAGATAAACTCACATCAATTATTTCGACTTATCTGTTCTTGATTTTATTTTCATTCACTTTTAAACGTGTCCATCTTGTATTCTAGTCAAGTGCAACTTGAGCTTTGTCATAATGTATTTGGATTTTTTTAATTTTCAGTACGTTTTGTCGTGGCCTATTTGGTCGACTAGTTTTCCAAATAAAGACATGTACTTGTCTTAAGACTCGTCAGATCACAAATAGTAATGTAACATTTTTGACTTTTCTATAAAATCCCCTAAATTGGATCACAAATACCATACCCTCATTCTATATGCTAGTTTGTAAGAAAAAATTCTAGTAATTTTTGTTAGAAAATATTCGTGATGAGGATTAGTAATGAAGAAGATGTCGGTATTGTGGAAGCATGGATTTTATAAACTAATCGAGGCACGATCCCGGAGAAGTCAATGAATCAACCGATTTTTGGAACCGTGTTTTCAACACTTTTGAAGATATTACCGGAAACGACAATAGAAGAACAAAGAAGTCAGTAACAAACCGATTCAACCTAATTAATACTGAAATCCAAACCTTTGTTACTATTATGTGTGATATCAACTTAAAGCATGCATCATTGTCATACGAAGTTCGAGTAATTATAATAAAAACTAGTTAATAAGTTGATTAACTATGTACTCTAATGTCATATTTTTATGTTAAGTTATCATATTAATGTTTTCTTTTTGTTTTTCAGAAAATGAAATCTAGGATCGAGTACCGTGAATACCAGAAGAAACCTTTTAAATTTGATGCATTGTTTGAGAAATTGAAAGATGTTGTACCTTGTTATAATCTTGAATGAATATATCAGTGCGAACATGTTTTTTAATAAGCTGGATAGTCTTAAATTCAAAATTCAAATGGATACAATAAGATTAAAGTTACCAAACATTCTAATAAAATAAAAGCATCAAAATTAAAATCACAACTAATTAACCACCACACTAATTAACTAATAACCTGAACAACTAATTAACCATTAAACACAACAACTAATAACCAAGAAAACCAACTAACTATATTAAGCAAGTAAATTAAATAACTAACTGTGAGGATCGTATCCCAACCGGGCACATATTTCCTCCTGCATCTTTGTTACTGCATACTGCTTCCATTCAGGCAGGGTTCGGACATCCGTTAATAATATTTCCGTATCTTTATGCCTAATGGCTATTTCTTCATTGTGTGCTTTTTTCCCTCTATCCAAAGTATCCCTTGTCCCATTCTCAACTACCTGGCACATTAACTCATTTTCAGCTAATCTTTCTTCATGTTTGACTGCATCCTTCTTCTCAAAATACTGAATCATGTTGCTCCAGCCTCGTTCAACAACTTTATCCATGGAATTTTCTATCTTAGCCTTGTCTCTGCTAAGTCCCCTGGCTTTATCTCTTGCAAAAAAACGTATTTGTGTTTGGGTTTGGGTTTCGTTGCTGTATTTGTGCCTTCACCATCTTCACTTTCTGAAACAGCCATAGGAATCGGGGTGGACTGACTAGGTTCACCATGATGGGACCTTAAATTCTCCGGGTCACAACCTTTAACATGCTGCCTCAAAACTTCAAAAACCGCATCCTGTTTCCAGGGTTTTCCCCATCTTCCTTCAACAAACTTCATTCTTGATTCTACGTACTGCAGACATATATTGGGAAAGTGACAATGAATTAAATCACTGAATTGACATGAAATGAAATTAAAATTAATAACATTGTTTGTATCAGCAAACTTACCATTTGTTGCTCAGTCTATCCACTCGGCGGGTTTCTGAGAAAAGCCGCCACTATTGCAGCAAATCTTCTGCAATCTGATTTGATGACACTCATTTTGTTCTGAAGCGCTTTCCGAGTCCGGTTTGTACGCGTTCCAAAAGTACGGTGGTATTCCGGTTCGATTTTATCCCAGAAAGTTTCTGAATCTTGATACCTCTCGACTATTGAATCCGTTGCAAACATAACATAAGCCTTTACAATTGCTAAATCTTCTGCTCGGGTAAAATTAACCATTATGTTTTGGAACAAGTGCAATAAATCTAACCAAAATATAAAATACCTGCAAAGAGATATAAGATTTTTAATTGATTTTTTAGGTGAGTAGTAATATGTTGGCTACAATTGGATTGGTGTGAACTTTTTGTTACCAAAAATTACACATATATAGGACCTGTACAAAATTTATCGTTGGAACAAAAACGACTAATGATAAGCCGTTTTGTTTTTTTGTCCGCAGGATGAAGTAAGCCGTTGAAGATCTAACGGACAAGAAATATAACGGCTAAGAATTAACCGTCTAAACGGTACATAGTTACCCGTTCTAGTTTTTAGCCGTTAGATCATCAACGGTCTTTTAAATTTAACGGTGAGCTGGAAGAACGACTAACAATTAACCGTTTTTCTTAAATGTTCAAATTTTAAACCAGTATATATATCAGAAGCTGAGTTTTACTTCACTACCATCAAATATAAATCAAAAAATTCAGCACTCAAATTTTAAGATTCGATTCATCAAATTTGTTGGTTTACTTTTTATTAATTTCTGTTTGTTTGTAGAAAATACAATGTGTAATTTTAGAGAACAATAAGATATTAAACTTGTGAGAAGCTTTTGCAGTGTAGTAGATCGTCCAGATTTTTTGGATATGCCAGCTAAAACATTTTGGAATGATAGGTCGGTCGAGTTTCATTCGGCCTCGCCTTGCTTTCCTTAAGATGAATTGCATGGTTTTTAGGAATTGTCTACGCGAAGCAGGTAATGAGGAAATGTTAGCCAGATTTAAGTTTGGTCAGCAACAAAGTCAAACATTTCGTCACTCAAGCGTTAATGATATATTTGGTTATCGTTTGAATATCAATCCAGAACATATCTTAAAATCTACCAAGTAATTTAGAGAATATGGTATGCTTATTTATAGGTTATCTTATTGTTGTGTGTTTCTAAGTTGTGTTATTTAACAAATGTAATGTATTTTCTTTTTTCCTGTAATGTACTTTATTTTTTTCCTGCAAATGTAATGTTTTTCAGAGTACCTCCAAATGTAATGTTTTTGATATTTTCCTGCAAATGTATAGTTTTTCTTAACTTAAATTTGAAAACCAACTAACATGTCTCACAAAACGCATAAATAAAAAAACGTATAATAAAATCATTCAGAATCGGAGTCCAAAAAAACTTCTCCTGGTTCATAATGGTCTTGATAAACATCAACCTCGTTCGTGTCTTCTACCGAATCCAACTCGTTGTCTATCGCATATCCAGGCATTTCACCATCCCTTAGACCTTGACCATGTCGTTCCCATATATGAGATGCAATATCCGTACGAAGTCTCTCCTGCAAAACTGGGTTTTGTAAAGCCTCACTTGTCTGTCTCAGGTATCCGACTATAGGTGCATGAGGTGGGTCTGGCACATACTTCCACTCTGGGTCACGATGTTCATGCTCTACGACGATATTATGCAATATCAAGCAGGTTCTCATGATCAATTTCATATCTTTCTTTTCCCAGTAGTTACATCTATGGTAAAGGATTCTAAATTTACTTTGCAGTGTCTCAAATGCCCGTTCCACGTCTTTCCTCTTTGCCATTTGATATTTGTTAAATAACTCGAGAATTGGAATACCACTGGGTGCACCGTAAGCTTGGACTAACACAGAGTAACTCTTATAAATTCCATCCACTATATAATACCCCTGCGTCTACTGGTTCTCATTGATAGTAAAATGACAAGGTGGTGCAATACCATTGAGATTGTCATCAAACAAATTAGAGGACTTCAAAACATGAAGATCATTGCTGGATACACCCAGTCCAAAATACCCATGCCAAAACCACCTATCGTATGAAGCAACCGCCTCAAGAACACAGGTGGGATAAATTTTGTGGCCTGTGTGCGATCCCGCCTCGTCTTGTGGACACAACCTCCAACCCCAATGCATACAGTCCAGGCTACCAAGCATTCCTGGAAATCCTCTAGCAGCGTTTTCCTTCATCAGCCACTTCACATCATTTACAGTTGGACGTCTCATGTATTCCGCATTAAACCCAAACGTAATTGCATCACAAAACTTCTTAATATAATATTAAATAGTAAAAGCAGCCATACAGGTATAATCATCAATGCTATCGGGTGGGATACCTTTACAAAGACACTTCATAACGGCATACATTTTCATGTGTGGGCTATGGCCTGGAATTCTTGCAGCATCTTTTCTTTGTCGAAAGTCTGGGTCAACCTCACATATTTTGTGCATAATTTTTAAGAAAAGGGGACGATACATACCTAAACGGCCATAGAAATTTTTCGGTCCCCAAGTGCAACCATCATTGAAATAATCCTACATCAACCTTGCATCCGCTTCGGCACGATTTATATTGATTGATTCTCTCTTCGTCACTTGGGTTGGAATGGGTTGATGCAAATTATGAGTATGTTGCAGCATACATTGATATAACATTAGAAGATTTTGCTTTGTATCTTCGTCATCTGAATCATCGGACAGAGCAACCCCCAATTTGATTGACATATATCTCCTTAAAGATATTCTTCAATAAAATTGTGTCAAATTTGACATCTAACAAACTTAACACAACAATTCAACTAAAATTGACATTTGCAAATGAATTCCAACTAAAGTGCAGCGTTTTATGACCATGATAATATCTATAACGTGTAAATTACATATACAATTACACATACAATCTAAATTGTCTCAATTTTCAATCACACCAAATCATATAACTTGTAAATAACCTATATAATTAGACATACTAAGTATAGTCCCTAAAATTAACAATCTTAAACAAATTCAAGTCCTCACATGCTTGTAAAACTAATTGAATTTATGTTATTCATCAAATAACTAATGAAAATCTTTTCAATTCAAAAACAATTAAAAAATTTTAGGATTTTTAGTTTATTGGATTACCTTTGATTATTGAGATGATTAACCTCGTCAAAAATAACCCCCACTCTCAATAAGAGCTTTGTCAAAAAACCCGAATCCTGAAATTGTGTTGGTGATTTTTAGTTAGTTTGGTTGAGAAGAGAAAAAAGAAGGGAGCGGGAGAGAAGAAGAACAGGGAGAGGGATGAATGAACTGTGTTCGTTCTTCCTCGAACATTAGGCTAAATAGTGGAACGGTTAATGGTTAGCCGGTTCAATCGATTTTGACCGGTCAAGATAAGGAGAACGGTTAACTATTAACTGTTTCACTAAAAATGGTCGACTAATGACCGTTACATGGAGAACGGCTAATCAATGCCCGTTTTTTCCTCTCAAAACGGCTAATGATTAGCCGTCCCAGGAAGAGGCTTGGAAAAACCGCAAGACCCAGGCCCTTCCCAGGCTGAGGTGTAAAGTGACTTGGGAAGCACTTGGGCATTCCCATAAGACCCAGTCTTAGTGCTGGTTTGCTCACTTTTAAATTTTTTTGCCCAGGCATGGCTTGTATGCTTCTCGGTACAATTTCCTTTTATTTTTATTTTTACAAAAAAATGGTATTCTCGGACTCATAAATCGTTCCTTACGGTTAATGAAGACAGTAAAACAAATAGAAACTCCTACGGGCGAATTTTAAACAAATTATAGGTTTTGTGAAGTTACCTAGGTTCAGGGTTCAAGGTGTACGACTACATCATTATTAACAATCTGTGTCTAACTCATCAAACTTGTCAAAGAAAATCTCAAAACTCCATGTCTATTTTGGCAGAGCCAAGATTTACATGTTGGATGCAAGAAATCAGTTTTCGGTTACAAAAAAGTTTTAGGGATGCAAAAGAGCAAAATTAGGCCCATTATTAACTGTTACTGAGCCTAAACTAGGCTTTGGAGTCAGCTGGTCGGGGGTGCAAGTGCACACCTTTGAACTAGGCTGGCTGGCAACCGACTAAAATAAAAAAAAAAAAAAAAAAAAGTGAGGCAAAATACAGTCATACAGTCATACACTTTGGTTTTTGGCTTACTTAAAATCTATTCACGAACCGAAGTATTCTCTAAACTACGGGTGACTTTGAGAAATTAGAAAACAAACAATATTTGAATGCATCATCGATGTTTATACATATCTGTAAGGCAAAATAAATAAATTACATGTCTGTTGGTACATTTTATACCTTACCTATAATGATTTTTATGATAATAAAGATCCACCGGTTAAGATTAAGATATTTGAGGAAACTAAGTTACGACAAATTTGGAAGGAAAAAATGTCTTTACGAGTGACAAGAGTGCTGGAAAGAGCCCCAACATCTCAGCGTAAGTTCAAAATTAAAATGGTCGGGTACGAACTTGATAGGTGGTCAAACGATCAAATATTAAACCTCATATTAACGCTGCTCATTGCTTGTTTTGATTAGAAGGTTAGACCTTAAAAAAAAAAAAAAAAAAAAAAAACGCGCAATGCGAGTAACTTCACTATAATGAGAATGTGACATTTGTTAGTTTCGATGTTCTTTTTTATTTTTTCCTTCTCTTTTTTATTTTGTCTTGATTGTTGTTTTCTTGCTAGTGCCGGTTGTGAAAATAAATTGGTGATAGGCGTTGAATTAAGTTAGCGATGAAAATCAAATTTGTTGTTAATCTACAAGAAATAGATCGACATGTAGGATCTTTCATTGTGCAATACTCTTTTGAGTCACCGAAATTCCCATCTAACTTGGGTGCTCAATAATAAAAAATGTATTTTTGGTTCAAGTAGTAGGGATGAACTAGCAGCCTATACGCACAACTAGTACAAAAGTTCTTGATAAAAATGTAGTTTGGAATTCAGCCTTCTGAATAATGTGCACCGACAACAACTTAGTCTGAAAATTAGTATCATTTTACGGGTTTAAGTGTGTACCATTTCGGTGGACTTACGATTCAAATGTAACTAAAACGGTGAAATTTTGGAACTTTAATCGGGAGATGAACTACTTAATAGAATACGGAACAATATCCCGGTTGCAATATGGTGGTGTATATAGAATGAGCGAAATGCAAGAATTTTCGAAAAGAAAAAAAAAAGATTTGGTAAGCCTCGTTAGAAATGCTAAACTCAAGCCTTCTTTTCCGCGGAGTCGAACACAAACATGTTAGGTCTAACAGAGAACATGGTGATAGCAATTTAGGACATTCCGGACTTAGTGATCTTGGTTTGCTTTTGTTATGGGTCACCGAACCCTTTTTCGGCTTTCTTTTCTTATTGCTCTTGATTGTATTCATTGGGTCGAGGTACCCCTCCTAAGTGCCTCATTTTCAATGAATTTCCTCTTTGATCGATCAAAAAAAAAGTGTGTACTTATGGGATTTCGCTTCTATTTGAATATGATCATCAAATATTGAGTAATAGGTTTTTTTTTATGCATCGAGTACTAGCTAGAATATATTTAGCATATCAAATGTATGTAAACCTAAGATGATTCACACTCATTCGCTGTCGATTCGGCCTGACTAAAATGAATACTAAGCTCTACCAGTCATATTTGAAAATGAGCATGAACGGCGCGTTTCACCTCATTTTATTCCTCCCGGTACAAAATTTAACCCCGTGACACCTAACTCTCTAATGTCTTACAACACTTTTTGTATGCACCAAGCCCTTAAGGGCCTGAACTATGTGTGACTTTGTGAGGTTAGAAAATAAGAAAAATTTGTATGCATAGTTGGTGCTTATATATAATCTCTGAAGCAAAAAGTAGATTATGTATATTTTAGTGCAATTTATGCCTTACACTGTGATAATTTTTACGGTAATTACGATAACAAAATGCTACAAATAAAGATTAAAATATTGGAGGAAACTAAATTTGAACAAAGTTTATGAGGAAAGATTGTCTTAATAAGATATTAATAAGACCACATGTGCGGTGTACATGCTTCAATTTGATTCTTTTAATAACACCAAACTTAAGATAATTAAGAAGCCATTTAAGAAGCCACTCTTATAAACTTTGTATTCATGCGTGTAGTTGAAGGAGACGAATAATGAATACTGGAAGCTTTACTTTCTTATAATGTGAGTTCATATTTGGTCACAACATCTTGTTTTCCATCTTGACATCATCTATGCACATCTCACTTAGATATAAAGTAAACTAATTTTGTTGTTCTATGTATTTTAAATCTGGTACATGGAGGTAGTAAGGCCACCTTAGCCAAACAAGTAATATGAGGGATTTATGAGATTTCATATGTTTGAACTTGAAACGGTAGTGTTGACCATATCAATGCCTGTGATTAAAGTATCTAGGTAATATGACCGATTTGAAATTACAATATCTAAGGGTGCCCTGTCTTTTATTTAATTGTCTCAACCTTCAGGTATCACTTTTGTGATTTTTATACTAGTTGTGGTGCTCGAGCAATTAAAATTGTAATGAGATTTCACATGAATTCAGCCTCCCCAGTTGTCCATCTACAGAAAAATCTGTTCTTACTTTCTTTCTGTCAAGATATGTTGACAGACGTTTAATTTTGAAGACTCCTGATGAATCTCCACAACGAGGCTGTCACTCCCCATTTACTAAACCTGCTTAGCTAATAGGTTTACAAGCTAATTGAAGCATCAATTCCAGATCAATGATTAAAGAATCATAATTACATAAAATTAACTAAAACCAAAGCCCTATCTGTCAAACCCAGACACTCTGATATTGATAGATGAAGAACTCTCAAATGATATAAATACATTTGTGTGTTGTTTTACAATAAATAAAGAAAACATACATATAAAAGATACATGAACATAACTTAGTTCGGTAACATTTTAAACTACGAAAACAGATATCTTCACGGCACTCTTTTCTTCTGATAACTGAACACTGAAGTGGGAATAAGTGAGCAAATCATCCCAAAAGGGTGCTTAATGGAAACATGTAACTCTCAAATAATCACTAACATGCTTCACAGTTCTAAAGGAATATAAGTTGAAAGAAAACAAGAAGAAACTAATCAATCAGCAATTTATGCATCATAAAGAAAGTGTCACTCTAACCTCGCCAAACTCATTGGAGAAGACGACGTGAAAGCAAACCTAATAAATAATAATAACATCGTCCACACAAAGTATCCCATACAAACCATGATTCAGAATATTACCATCAAGATCATAAAGTTAGTCAAACATGCATAATATGGACACGAGTGATTTCCCCCAAATAAAATAATATATAAGATATTAAAACGGAAGGCATCCGCCATACTATGTAATATTCAAACGGAAGAGCATCCGCCCTACTATCTTAAGATGATAAAATTAAAAGATAATAATATTAAAACGGAAGAGCATCCGCCTTATTTAACTTAGCAAGGAGTCGTGGGAAAAAACAGTCACTCCACGCAAGAAAATTTCACAATACATATCACACAAAAACACATCATAGCAAACAATGTACATACAGATACAACATAAACATCATACTCAAAGATACAATAATAGTACATCAAAGTACACGCAATCATGCACAAAGATAGTAAAGTCTCATCATGCACGCAGATAAAGGAAAGCTTAATGATTACAAGAATGTTACAAGGGTCCCACCTGCTTTGAAGGCAAACCACTCCAATTCAAGATTCCAGTACACAATTTCATACCCACGAACATCATCATCATTGTCATCATCTTGAACGTCTAATTACCATCTGAATCTACCTGACAATGATACACAAATGATCTTTCAGAATCCCAGTCGATATCCTTTGCTATATCTCAACATTCTTCTTATCACTCCACCATCTCTTTCATCATTGGGTTCTATAGAGGCTATAAGTCGAATTATCATTTCAAAGAGTAAGAAAAATTGGTCGGGAATTGGCGGAACAATCCCCGAAAAATCGTTCAGGTGACCGGAAAAGATCTCCGGTCAACAACAAACTAACGGTCACAGGGCAACTAATGGTCAAAATCAATCAAAGGTCAAGGTCAAGTCAAAGATCTAGTCAACTGGTCTGGTCCGGTCAAATGAGTCAAATCCTGGTTACTGAGTTAACTCAGTTAGAAGATTGATTCAGGCAAATTAGGTTCAGTTAGACATCTAATTGAACTGAAAGATTCAAAGAAAATCAATTGCACAAGCCATTAATACACATACAACTCAGACACCAATTCAACACCAAAAATGGATTAAATCTATAAATTTCATCATTATCCAATTCTTTAATTCAAGACAATTCTATAAAACACTTCAAAATATACATACAAATTACCTTGATCTTCTGTTGCAGGCTTTCACTAAAAACACTTTTATATCAGCATTTCAATCAACTTCACCTCATACGTCTTATCGACACATTTGAATTCCAAAAACTATTACTTTACCAACTCTTGTTAACTGCAACAACAACTTCATAACAGAATTGTTACCACCAACATTAAATACTAGAGATCAACCCATTTCAGTTGCAACCTCACCACCACTACTACTTTTAACCTAAATACATTCATCTATAACCTACATTAACTACTAATACCCCCAACAAAGTTCACCTGCAACTCCGTGAGTACATTTACGTCTCATGTAATTCAACACATACAATCTTTCACCTTCATCCTAAAATTGATCTTCTCAAACTCCAACTACAGCCACCTGCAGGTCTAACCCATAACTCAATTTCAACTCAGCTTGTAACCCAAGCTCCATGTACTTCAACATAACCCACCTCATATCCATCCATTACAACCACAACAATTCAATCCAGTCTTGCCACTCAATCAAGATCACAATAATAACCATCCATTAATTCAACCTCAAACAGATTTCATACTTCATCCACAATACATTGAGAAACTCATAACCTCAATATTGGAATTGAACCAATCTTTATTGAAAAGAACAATTACCTTAAATATGTGTTACTCTGACATTTGGATTTCAATTTCTTCTTTACTTGACTCGGTTCATCAACTTGCCTCAAGACTAACAACAACTCCTCATCTTACTTCAGAATCCAGTACATCCCTAATTCAAAGACATCAAACCCTAATTCTATTTTGGGGTAGAACCAAAACCCTAACTCTTAAATCGAACCAATCTTCACTGCTAACACAACCCTGCTTCAATCAATACTCTAATTCACGTCAAACCCATCTCCAATCACTTCCTTAGACCCTCCATTACATCTTCTCATCCTCTTCTGCAATTCTCATGAAACCCTAATTCAAATCTCTTCAATGATTCTCCACTGAGTAAACTTCAAAGCTTCAATTAAACATCTACCCATAATTCTTCATCTAACAACAACTCTATAATTCATCTTCTAAATCCTCAGAACATCAATCAACCATATAAACCCTAATTTTGATTATAACTGGTCGGTTTTCAGCCGACACAAAAATAATTTAAGTTCGTTCACAATTATAAATGATTATTATCCTATTCAAAAGGAGGAGTCTTGGTATGACCAAACCATTGTTATAAACAGCGTAACATGCTCGAATGCATATCAACGTTACAATGAATATTCGGGTTATAATATTTTTAGGATGGTTGATTTGTAAGAAGTAGACCCAATTATTCCTTCATCGGAGACTCATACGGAAGACCCTAGGATTTGCATTAATGAAGTAGACTTTTGGATGGGTGTACTGGATCAATGAACCTGAAAATTAATATTGCGCTAATAATGATGAACTCTACAGCTAAGGCTGGATTTGGTCCAACTTTATTTGATCGTACGATGAGTAATCAAAGAAACCGCAGGGCACACAGGTGTATCTACAGAGATGATCTACAAAGGTTAGTGCGGATGCGGATTTTCAAATGGGCAACGAGAATTGAGTGGACACATCATCTCTTTCAGAAGCGATTCTCAGCCAACTCTACTATTTCCAATAGGAAAGTATGCGAAAGCTAGACGACAAAGATACAAGATTAGTGCATACTTTGGCAACAACACTAAATTTGACATAAATGTCATAGCTAAGGACTTCAATTTAGTTATGCGGCCTCAAGTTATTTGGGCAGGAAAGATAAATGTTTATGGTAACAAATATGCATTAAGCACAATTGGTTAGATCAAAGCCTATGAGCTATTTTAACTTTTCTAAACATTCAAAATTGGAACGAAGATGTAATAATTTATCTCAATTCTCCATACGAAAGATACCGTGTTTTTTTTTTCTGTCAATACAGTGAGATTATCCTCTTTTTCGGAGCAAAAAAGAATGATGAAATCTTCAATTGTAATCGAAAAAAGAAAGAAAAAGAAATGGCTCAGAGAGCTGGCACCAAACTCAAAATAGTACATTAAACACGCCAGCATATTTAATTAGAAACATAATTCATCGTTATCATTTTCTGATAATTTTTTTATTTTTGTTTCCAACGTTTAAAACACCGGTTGTTTGGTATGTATGATCGTATCCGTTCTGAATTCCAATGGCTCTTAAGAGTATTGAAGATAGCATGCCAGTTTTACTGTGACAATACATTTTGTACGAAGCCCCCTCAATTAAATCTTAACCGATTCTTTCTGGAAACACATGACTGGGCTAGAAAATTATATCCTCCCAGCCTTAAATTATAAGAAGCCCAACCCTTTTATGACATGTTGTTCTCATTTTTTGTTGGTGCAAAATTTGTATGCACTAAACTACTGAGAAACGCAAATGTGCAATGAACCGATTCGTGAGAGTAAACGATCAAGAAGCTTCACCATTTTTTATATTTGTATAAAATGAAGGATCCAATCTTCATCTCTTGTTGTATAATTTGCGGCTTGTTGCTCGCTCGTTTGATACGCCAATGTAGTTAATCATTATTTTTTTTTCCTAAAAATTCAATTATCTCTGGTTGCGTATAAAAAAAAAAGGAAAATATATGAGAAGTGAGATGTTTAGGGGAATTGAACTCAATGAAGTTTAGCGGCACATCGACATACAAGTTTAACATTAGTAGTTCACTTGGTTTTCTTGTTTCCCAAAATGATAGATATCTATATGCCACGGATTACGAATTAAGTAAAATACGGATTCCAATGTGTATTATTTTAGATTTAAGTAGTTTATGAGTTTTTATTGGTTTTATTCTTATTTTAGATTCCAATGTGTCTTAATCTAGAAATCGC
>JAJJWW010016809.1:0-131774 GCA_023531295.1 Papaver armeniacum
TAGCGCCATTATGTAGTTGCAGGAAATCCTACACTACACCCTCACTAGAATATACACAATTAAGTCATTTTAAGATCAATGATTATGATTTCTATTGATTGAATACTTGAATCTTTACAATATGAAATAGAAATGAGTTAAAGAATTACAATCACTCTAAAACTTTCATAGATGAAGATTCTTGATCAGGAATGGTTGATAGGATGAAGCCCTTCTCTTGTAAATTCTTTTGAGCTTCATTAAAAGGGGTTTATATATACGACCAAGTGAAGCCATTTTTAGAGTATGGGAATGATTAGAAAATTGAAGATCAAGAGAAAGAAAGAAGGAAAGATTTACAACAGCCAGAAACGCAGTTGCGGAGAAGAGAAGTTGCGAAGAAAAGTTGCGAGAGGGAAAATAAAGAGAAGAAGAGAAGGGTGAGAAAACTATATAGAAAGAAGAATCCTCGAGAAAACAAATGCATTTAATGCGTAGATGGGACGTGAATGGTCAAGAATAAACGGTTGAAAGAGACGTGTCAAGAAAAGAGTGGAAGAAGAAACATACGTAATAAATTCCGTGTAAAAGTACGGAGTGAAACAGATAAAGATGAACAATTGCGGCATTTCAAAATGTTGGTTCTCATGACATTCTCTCCTTCGCAGAGAAGACATGAGAAGAGGCAAGATGTAAGATCGAGAATATCGCAACATCAATACTTCGCGAGATTAATAAATGACGACATTGCGAGGAGTCGCAGAAAGTAAAATAAATGACGCAATGAATGACGACAAATTTAATATGAGAAGAATGTGAAGACTGTTGAAATTTAGGAGTGTCGCGAGAATTGATACATGTACACTTGAGATATTTCGCAAGACATTCCGAAAATAAAGGTGACTTAGTCGTCATCCACTGTGTACTACCCTATATAAAGGGTTGAGTAAATCTGTTGTAGAGGAGAGTTCTTTTTGAATTGTTAAGCAAGTTTTGAGGAGAGAGAAAGTTTTAGAGTGATTGTAATTCTTTAACTCATTTCTTTTCATATTGTAAAGATTCAAGTATTCAATCAATAGAAATCATAATCATTGATCTTAAAATGACTTAATTGTGTATATTCTAGTGAGGGGTGTAGTGTAGGATTTCCTGCAACTACAATGATGACTCTAATCATGAAACTACTAATCCAAAGGAAGATGAAACGTTCAACTATTTAACCAACCCAATCACGCCAATATGGAACATATAATGAAACAGTTCTCAACTAAACATTCATATGATCACAAAATAAACAGAATATTCATGAACAACGAAAACAGAGCAATGAACACTTCTTATTAATATTTGCGCATACCCATCACCTAAAAAAATCACGTTTCTTTTACAGCGAGTTTAAGGTTTCATTATTACCTGTTTTCGCAACGTAAGTGATCACAATGTAACTTAGACCGGGATTGATCAACAAGGGCTAGCACTTAGCGAACACGATCGTATTTAAATTTATCCAATGCAAACCGTTCTAACACCAAAAACTCCTAAGCTTTTTTTTTCTAACTTTCTAGGATCGACCAACCTTTTTTCTTTCTTTGGTTCACAAAAATGACACCCTATTTATAGCTTTCTTCCGTCAACAACTACCCAAGGATTAAATGACCTAAATCCGGTGGCTTATATTAAAAACCTAAATTCTCTAACCATTTAAATCATTATTATTTCCAATCATTTTAATCTCCTTAACTAAAATAGCCAAATATCATTTAATCTCAAGATTTTTGCAAACATGGAATTTCTTGCGAACAAAGCTAGACTAAGGTGTCAACATTTTTAGTCATTTTGCTATTAGGGTGGACGTCCAACATTGGACTTGTACTGGTCACGGACATCCTAAAATGGACATGAACTTGGTGGACTTAATTAGTGAATACTGGGTTATCATTCCTTGGACTTATTGGTGTACGTCCATAGTGGACTTCATCACTAATGTGAGCTGGTTTATGGATTATCATTTAGGCTCAAGTGTTCCACCTAGTGACGTAAAAATGTTTCTCCTTGGACCTTAACTGCGGGCCGATGAACGGTGTTTGCCTAGACCATATTTCGCGGAAGTACAACTTTAAATTGGGTACGAAATTAGGGTGTCTACAAGTGCTCCTTGACCTTCTGTTCTGTAACCTCATGGTTTCCATCCTTAGCTCATGATTTTGCCTTGTCAGATTTGCACGTTCTTCTGTTTCTAACCGCTTTTCTTCGCGTATTGTTTGTCTCAATGCCTCTAACGCTGTAATCTCTTCGTTTCCATGAATTATTCCTCCAATCATTTCTTGATCTCTCTTCTCTTGTCCATTACCTCTTAATTCTTTGCTCTTCCCCTATTTCATCTCTGAGAATCCGATCGCCAAGTGTGTACGCTCACTCTCTGTCATAATCCTCGGTTCTATTTTGTATTGGTGTATCTTTGAATTGGCGATTGAACCCGATTTTCTCCATTGTTTCTTGTGTTTGCTCTTGAAGATTCTCCCATTTCATTTCTTTCTTCTCCACCAAGTCTCCTACTCCTTCTAACAAATCGTTGGTTGTTCTGATGTATGTCTTCTTCTTGCCATTCTTTAATCTTAATGAATTGTTGAAAATTATATGAAATTTTTTATCTACTACTTCAAATCCTTCCAATTCACAATATCAATCTTCACTCATCCCTGTTTCTAGCGTCATTATGTAGTTGCGTGAAATCCCACACTACACCCCTCACAAGAATCCACACAATCAAATCATTTTAAGATGAACAATTATAATTTTTATTGATCAAACTCCAAAAATGTTACAAGATGAAAAGGAAATAAGCTAAAGAATTACAATTACTCTAAACTTTCTCTCTTAATGACTTGCTCAACACTCGAAAAAAGATCTCTCTCTCTCTCTCTAAAGTCTACTCCGGCCCTTTATATAAGACATTACATAGTGGATGACAGCTAAGCATTCCTTTATTTTCGGATCTGGCTTGCGACATTCTCGCAAGTGTACACATGTTAAATCTCGCGACACTCCTCGATCTCGCTACATCTTCACATCTTTCTCGTGTTTTGGCTGTCGTCATCCGTTACGTCATTTTTACTTCCAGCCCGCGATGTCTTCGCAGAATCTTGGTGTTGCGATATTCTGATCCTACACCGGTACAGATGGAGATACTACTGATTAAGGGAATAACCCGCCATAGTTGATGAAAATCTATGGTTTTAGTGGATGCAAATATCCTTGTACCGTGGGCAGAGGCGGAACGATCTAATACCGACCAACATAGAGCTAGCTAAAAAACACTGGAGTTGACAAAAAGTAAAAACACACGCAACAGAGCCAAGATTACGTTTAGAAAATTGTAATTTTTAAGGATTACAAATATGATGGCAGTATGGTTGTTTGATACGTCTCTAACTCTTAGAAAGCTACTATGAATATGCAGGAGCCAAAGCTGGTAAGCACCATGGACAGCGCTACCATCATTACAGATTATGAGAACCAAAAAAATGAAACAACAGTAAGACCAAAATTGGATTTTCATTCCCCTTGGGCTAAACTTGGAGTACAATAAACACGTTATAACTCTTCCGTTACTCATCACACTTCTTCCAAGTTATGAGATCCTGAAAAGCTCTTCTACTCTCCACTCTTCAGTCTTTTCTTGTCTTTTCTCTTTTGGTCGGCACCTGGGAGATGAAAGTACAATTACAATATTACTCGTTTATAAATTGCAGACGCATGATATTCATACAGATAAATAATATGCTTACGGTTTTTAGCTTCTCTTTTCTTTCTTTTTGCATTCTCTATGATGTTCCTTCCACTTCCCGACGTCTCTTTCACCTTCATGGAGACCTTAAAATAGTAGATGAGATTAACATCTGAAACTAAATTTTTACAAATTAAAAAGAGCAACACAATGACGAAGTTTCTTTTTACAAATTAATGTCGATTTGATCTATTTCACAAAAAAGGACCAATTTTGTGTAACGCAGTAGGAATGTCCCAACAAACTACTAAACATGTCTCATTTATGTTATACCTCATGCCCGCCACTACGAAGTGCCTGAAGTGGCTCAATACAATCCTGCCCAATAACAACTAGTTTGCTTTTTCTGTTTTCTCCAACATTGTTGCTATTATCACCCAACTTTTTCGCAGATAATTCTTGGAATTGGTGTTGAAGTAGAGGCGAAACGCCAGACTGAGAAATACAAAATAATGATATAAAAACAAGAACATACAACAAGGAAAACAAATGAAACAGCTGTCAATATTAAAGCAACAGACTAGTAAAAGTTTGACAATAGAAATTACCCCAGCCAAAAAGCGATGCGAGAATGATTTTGGCTGTAAAAGTCTGGAAAGCAGGCTCTTCAACTCCTGAAATTGTGCAATAAAAATTCATCATTCTTCCCGTCAGATAGGTGTACCATGTACTAAGATAGTAAGATTCAACAGAAAAATCAACTACTTATAGAAATAAGGTAAAGAATCAAGTTAGGAGATACCGTCTGCAGCTTGATTAATTTAGACGAGGTGGCTTTTCTTTGTTTATGACTATTCACTTTTTCTTCCTCACTGTCGTCCTCGTCTAGAACCAATTCTACCGATTTGGCAATACGTTCAAGCCAGGTTTTATTTACCTTTTCCTGGAAAACAGTGAAACAAATGAAGAAGCACGTGAAACAAACAAGTCATACACAGAACATATCTTGGGTGAGAATAGTGCATGGTATATTGTTTGGTTTACTTTCAAATTACCATTTGGACACAAATTTTACATTAATCATTAATTGAATTTCCAGCTTCTCATACTTCTAGTGTAGGTACGCAGTGGTGATGGTAACCCTAATATCACTTCACCACCTAAATTATTTTGCAATTTAGTTGTAGAAATGTAATATATTCTATAATAGTAGTTACCTTGAAATCCTTATGTGTGATCTTATCTATCTGGCGCGCAACAGATAATCTTTTCATAACCTCTGGCATGTATGAGTTATCCAAAGGAAACCGTCGAAGACTTTCCTGAGAACAGATAAGACTAGTTGTCATCACATATAGTAAGATGCTAAATGCAAAATACTCGATTACAACATATTCCTGCAAATAACTACTTCATTTCCAAGGGAATTCACCTTTTGGAAAGATTTGCACAAGGATGAAAACTTTGGTTTATCATTTGGATTGATTAATGCAATGCTGCAACCGTCTGCAGATGCTCTAGCAGTTCTTCCACTTCTATGAACATAAGCCTACAGCAAATAACTTCAAGTTAGGAGGTCAAAAAAGCCAGTGCGGACATTACCAACACTTCCTTGAATCTACTTACGTCAGCTGAATGTGGAAGTTGATAGTGGACAACGGTTCGAACACCAGCAATATCAAGACCTCTTGCTGCAATATCAGTAGCAATAAGTATACCACGGTCACTTTCACGAAAACGATCCATTGCCTGAAAAGCCAAGAGATCAACGAAAAGATCATTAGTGCTAGTTTACACACAAAGGAGTGAATTTTTTTATAAAGAATATACGCTGGTGTACATGGATTACATGTTGCGGAGATTTATAGAGAAATATATATTGGCATCCTCAAGATATATATTATAATGCAAAGAGGTGAAGCTGATCCCCACTAGGCTCCAAACAGGCACATCAAGTTGGTTTATTTCCATTGCTCAGACCGACATACAGTGATTAATTATACAGAAACATAGTTTTCAGTCTTTGAGATTATTTTCCCTGGCAGCAAAATATTTCGTTATTTCGTTCTAAATGCCAAACCCCTCATGTAAACTTTACCATAAACCGTCGAAGAAAACCAACCAAACAAAAAATCATTGGAGAGACTTGGTTTAGCTGAACAACACTAAGTTTCACTGAATTCAAACTCTCATAAAAGAAAAATAACAAGTAATTCATACTGCATCTTCCTTCACTAATACTGTTTCCACTATTATTTACTTCTCTGGTAGTTTTTGAGTTAGTGAAATGTCACCAATCACGCTCTGCCTGTTTTTTTAATACTGTTTCCACCAGTTTTAAGTTTATAATCGACTTTTCACAAGAATCGACTTTTCCAAATTCCTGTTGAAATATGATCACCATATTCTACCTTGTAACGCAGGCCATAATAAAATAGACAGCATTCATGAATCATGTACTGATAGCACTCTGCAAACTAAGTTCAAGTAACCATTTTGCGGGTTGCTCAATTAGTCATTTGCAACATCTATTTGTTGTTAGCCCCTTGGTTGCATCTACCAGCCAAATTAGTATCTATGTTGTCAAAGGCGTCGCCTAGGCGCCAAAGTGGCCTTATTCTGCACTTGGACGCCACGCAGTGGGTAAGAAGATGCCACTTTAAAAAGTGGCGCCCAGGCGTCGCCTTTCTAGGCGCTCAGGCCAAGGCGCCAGTTTGTTGGGCGCCAAAGTGGCATTTTATGCCAAAAAAGGAAAAAAATATTGCCAAAATCTTTTTCATTAAGTCATACATTAATATTTTAAAACCCTAATCTAATTATGTTAAGAAACACATCATTTCTAGCTGTATTTGGAGTCTGAATCTGTTCACACTCCTCTAACGAGTGTATATTTCACATATTCTTCTGATTGGTTGATTATTTAACGGATGACCCTATTATCCTCCATGTTTAGAATCACGACCCTCGTTACATAACTCCCTAAATTAAATCAAGGGTAGAGATTAAAATGTGAAATATACACTCGTTAAAGAGTGTGCACGAATTCGCACTCCTGTTTTTGTTAATTACTTGACAATAGTGAAGGGGAAAAAATCTTTCCAAATTTTTGCAAATCTTTTTCATTAAGATTTACAAGCTAATATAGAAAATCCTAAACTAATTATCAGTTATGTCAAGAACATAAACCTATGTGGGAATTATTGTTCTACGCCGCGGCTTCGCCGCGCCTCGCTGCGGCTCGGGATTTTACCCCCGACGCCACGCGGCGCCGTACGCCCATGACAACATAGATTAGTATTACACTTCACTATGTAGCATCATCAGAAGAATTAATGAGGTAACATCTAAGAATGAATAGGCCACAGAAAAAATCATATATTTTAACACTGCAATGAAGAAAGTACCTTCAGGCGTGCTCGCTGCTGCATTTGAGAGTGCAGAGGCCACAGATTAATGCCAAGGAGGCGCAAAAGAGAAGAAATGTGACGTAAAGCTGCTATTGACGTGCAGAAAACAATAGTGCGGCCTTGCCCATGAACACTCAAAAGATAATATAGATAGGCATCTTTATCTTCTTCCCTGCATCTGCACAAACACAAATGAACTAGCCCAATTAATTAACGATAAATGATGTTACAAGGTAGAGAAAGCCAAAATGCATCAAAGTCATATGAAAGATGCTCCAAAATATTGCTAAAAGATGACATACTCAATAAAAGACTCTTCTAATTTATCCGCCATAACTGCAGCATTTGTCAAATCAAAGATTGCGGCATCTGCCCTCATCCCTGCTCGTTCTGAAAGCTTTTCTATAGAGCTCAACTCGCCATTCAAAGATTGTTTGGATTTACGAGATCCACCCTTTAGCTTTTTACGAAAATCAGAAGACAATGCTATAGTGGCAGAAAAGACGAATGTTTGTCTTTTCTTCCTTTGGATGTTTGAAACCGTTACACAACTCTGTGAATTCTCAAGCTTCCCTTCATCAGGTGCAGCAGTCATAGGTAACATGTCAATGATAGACTGCAACTCTTGAAAATGACCACTCTCTATCATACGGTCAGCCTCATCTAAAACAAAGAACGACAGCGAATGTAACTGCAAAAGGAGGTCGACTGATTAAGATGTAGACAAGTTATAATTGATCGAACAATTGCTGAATAAAGTGTCTCGTCAATATTATTAGGGCTTAAGGGACACTGTGTCTCATATCAATGCAAGAAACCAAACAAGTTGTTCTAATGCCATTTATCACATATCACTTGCACAGTATCATTGGTCCCAAAGCCCTACAAAGCTGTAAAATAAAACTGCATCACATCGCTAGGAAAGTGTAGGCAGCAAAGTCATCTACCTTCTCACTGCTGACTGGCCGTAGCAAAGTAGTAATTTTACAATTAATTTACAAATGATAAATTCGAGAGTACCTCAACAAGGTGTGGATCTCCTCCTTGCATAAGCTCCCATAACCTCCCTGGAGTCCCAACAATAATCTCAGGCCTTGCTTTTAGAAGTCTTTCCTGCTTTTCTGACGAAATCCCACCAACAATTGGGACAACCCTGATGTTTGTCAAGCTACTAGCCACCTTAAGATGATCAGTAACCTGTATAAAGAGGAGCATATTAACAACAAACAAACAGAAATAAACCAAATTGAGGCACCAATATCTGTAACCAAAACAAAATCTCAGATTCTCAATAATTAAAGTTAAGAGAAGTTTAGTTCGGGCCACTTAACTTGCACCTTAGTTTGAAGTTGTGAACTAGTAATTGTAAGCTGCCGAAGCCATATGGGTAATTCTATGATCACTAAATTACTAAACTCAGAATGAAAAAAATACAGGTGTTGAAACTACATCGTACCTGGAGTGCCAGCTCCCTTGTAGGAGTTATGATGAGCGCCCGAAGTGTACTTCCAAGAGCTCCTTTTTCCACATCACTTCCTCTCTCTGTAAGTGATACGCCTGCCTTTTCTCGCTCTTGAAGTAGACGTTGCAAAATTGGAAGCCCAAAAGCAAGTGTTTTCCCAGATCCTGTTTCCGCAGCACCAATCACATCCTACAGTCAAACACAAGATTAATACCACAAAAAAATGTCAATACAACATACCTACGGTAACATCATAAATCTTTTAGCTAGTAACCAACCTTTCCTTGATGTGCAGCAGCAGGAATACAGACTTTCTGGATAGGTGTGGGTTTTTTAAACCCAAGCTTGTAAATCGATTTCAACAACAATGGATGTAGCCTCAATGCCTTCCACTCATAAAATTCAGCTTCATCAACTACTGTCTCTCCTATCTCAACTTTATTGTCACTATTGTCTTTCACTACACCCAAACTCTTAGAATCCCCTTCTGCAGATCACAAAAAATCAAACAAAAATTACAACCAAAATCTAGACTAAAAAATCTTACTCCACACAAACCCTAAATTGTAAACTCCTATAACCCAAAACTGTAGCAATAATCTAATTTTCTAAAACCCTAAGTTGCATCAATAATCTTCTAAGTTTCTAAAACCCTGAAACCCTTAATAATGTCAATAATCTTTTAATATTCTACACTTCGCTCGCATTTTTTTCATAGTAAGCCGTCAAAAAAATCCTAACTTAAACTTTATTTATGAAATCTCCAAATTTGTTCCAGAATTAAATAAATGAAAATTGCCATTGACCAGAAACTTTGACGCTTTTCTTTTTCTTCTTCTTCTTAGCCTTTAGTTTCTTTACTTTCTTATCAACTTTCTCTTCATCATCACCAGTCCTCAGTACGAGTCCGTTTCTTGGATTCAAAAGGATTATTTATCAAAACACCATAATCAACTTCATCAATCTCGTCAAGAGAAATAAAACCTGCATATAAAACAAACAACATTATAATCTAAAATTTAGAAATATCAAAACCTAATTAGAGAGAGTGGGAGAGAGAGAGACCGCCATCGAAATCATTAGCTCCTTGAGGAAGAGCAAAAGGATCTTCATCTTGTGAAACAGAAGATTTCCATGGTAATGAATCTACATCTTCTGCTGCTTTTTTGATACTTCTTATCAGTTTCCTTTTTGATGAAGAAAGGGAAGCTTTAGCTTTGGCCGCCATAGACGTGTTTTTCCTGCAAATTTTTACAAGACTGAGAAAGGAGGAGGAATCTGATGACAAATAAAAACAAACGGGCCGAACCTTAGTTTTTTATGACCCGGTTGATGTTAAACGGACCAAAACAATTGTGTGCTAATGGGATATCATATTCGGATTTCGGATTATGAGACTTTAGAGAAGAAAATAGTTTATAGGGAAAGCTAAAATGTATAAGGGGAAAGATGACTTTGATTTTAGAATAGAATCCCTTACTATATGGGTTCAACATATACAAGCCCCTCAAAGTGGATCCTCCACTATCAACTCCATACTTTCTATTTTTGATATTTCTAGGTAGAGCTGTCAATTTCTAACCCGGCCCGCGGGTTAGACCTAGCTTGGCTTGTTTCAACTTGGCTTGGCCCGTTGTCTAAACAAGCCGGGTTAGGGTTGTCATATCTAGCCCTAGTAAAAACAAGTCAAGCTAGGGTCAACCCGCGGGTTACCCGCCAACCCGTCACTTTCATGTGAGTTACTAGTTTAGGAATTTTAAGTTTCTAATTTAGTAATTTTAGGATGATTTTAGGGTTTTGTGCTAGAAATCAAAGTTCATATATTCCTTAATGATTTAATACAATCCAAATTTCATTTTTTGATTTAGGGTTACGGAGTAGTGGGTGCTTTCTTAGCATTTTGTAAAGCATTGACCAACATAAATATACAATTATATATAAAATAACAAGCAAAAGTAATCAACAACCACGAAATGGAAGAGTGGTTATAGTTTTCAGATATGAACCAAGGTGGGATGAGTTCGAATCCCTCTACCCACTGAGTTTTTATACGTTTAAGTGATTTTATGTTTCATCCATCCCATTTGACAAGCCAACCCGCAACCCATCAGAGCCAACCCGTCTAGGGCTAGGGTTGGGGTTTTGGGCTTGTACATGAACAGTACTAGGGCTAGGGATGACCCTAACCCGTCCATGGCTTGTCAAGCTAGGGCCGGGTTGACCCTAGCTTGCCCCGTTGACAGCTCTATTTCTAGGCCCAGGACTTTTATTTTTGGGGCCTGGTTTTGAATTATCCGGATTGCGCGACGCAAAGACTTTCTTTAATAAAAGTGAAAATACCCAAAATAACCTCCGGTATTTATAGTCGTTTTATAATGTAAAAATGTAAATCCAATTCAAGGTTAGGTTTTAGCTCTCTATTCTCTTCTCTCGATTAGGTTGATTTCTTCAGTAGCAGAATTAGGTTGATTTCTTCTACACGAATTGTTGCATTGAAGAACAAGAGTTCGTTAATCTGTTGATGTGTTGAAGACGAGACGAAGAACAAGGATTCATTGTTGCTTTTTCTCAATTTTTATTGATGTTATTATTGGATTTATCACATTATAAATAGAGATAGAGAAATCAACGTAGGTACAAATAATTCAACTGATTTTTGATCTAGTTTTCAATTCAACTGTTTTTTTGATTGTTACAATTGCGATCTAGTTTTTTCACTTTTTTTATTTGGTTTTGATACTGAGTATGTTTTTGTTGATGCTTACACAGGTTTGGTTGATACCGAGAAGAGGAATTGTAAGAACATTGTTTCAGAAGTAAGAAAACAACAAATCTAGGTAAGAATTTTATTTTGTTTTGATTTCAGATCTGTTTTCAAATTTTTTATTTGAATTATTTGTTCTTCTTGCATGTCCGATCTGTTAATTTTTGTTGATACTGAGAGGAGTATGAAGAAACAATTTTGTTTCAGTAGAACAACTTCAATTTGATTTGTTGGACATGCTGTTTTTTTGTTACAGGATGTGTAACTTTAGGTTACACATATATATCCTGTTGTATTTTTAAGCATGTGTAAGGAAGATGCAGATGTTTTTTAGTTGCAGCATGTGTAATTTTAGTTTACACACATATATCCTGTTTTTTGTATTTTAAGCATGTGCGAGGAAGATGCACATGTTTTTTAGTTGTAGCATGTGTAATTTTAGTTTACACATATGTATCCTGTTGTATTTTAAGCATGTGTAAGTTAAAGTTACATATATATGTCCTGTAACATGTTTATGTGTAAATAGTTGTATCATCTGTATCTTTTACTCATATTTAGCTTGCCGCATAGAATATACTTCTCACGAGGGGGCAACGCCCCCGAGTGAATTGCGTTCGTTTTAAAATTTTGATATTGTTATTGTGTGTATTGATATTTTTAGGTTGGATTATGTTAGTTGCGCTCTTTGTTAGTTGCATTGTTGTTGTTCGCTACTTTTCGATTTGATTACCCCTGCGTGTTAATACGATATCGGACTTGAAGAGTTTAAGGAACAAGTTTGTAGGAATGGAAGCAGTTTACTCCTCTTGGTATTACTTTCTTCTTTCGAGAAAGTGGGAAAGATTTCCCGCTTGACTGTGATTTTTTGTTGCAAGCTCTTATATCTATCATAAATAGTAAACAAAAGACCAGTGTTGATATTTTCTTGCAAAATCTTCCTCGTATGGCCTCTTCCTCCAGCTCTAGGGCAGATTCTTCTATTTCTAGCGGGTCTAGTAGTATGTCTTCGTCCAGAAACAATCTTACTGTTGCAATGTATTTGGAAGATAAAAGCAAGCCTGCGAAACCTTTGTTATCGGATGGTTGGCCCAAGGTTCTTGGTGAGATTGGTCATGTGTTTGTTGAAGGAGTTAAGCAAGTCAGGGTTGCTTACACCAAGTATCGTCTTCGCACTGGTTTCAAAATGATTGTAACTCACAATGAGCGTTCTAGGTTCACGGCTAAGCGTGAAGATGAAAAATGCGGCTGGAAATTCCATGCAGCTTCTATTGATGAGAGGAACGAAATGTTTCAGGTAGGTTTTCGTTGTTCTGTCATCTAATGCTTAGCATATGTTATGTGTTGTTACAGTATGTGTAACTTTGGTTTACACATGATGTTTTTTGCACCATATTGTTTTTTGGTTGAATTGTTTATATTTTGTATGAACATCTCCAGGTCAGGTCTTATAACCCTGAGCACATTTGTGGTGCTGGTGGGCGCAACTTGAACCAAACATACTCCACCAGCTTCTCGTCTAGTTTGATTGAGGGAGAAGTTCGCATAAATCCTCACAAGAAGCCCAAGCAAATTGCTGCTGATTCCCAGACCAATTATGGGATTAACATGGAGTACTATCAGGCATATAATGCTAGGTAAAAGGTTTATGAGATGATTTATGGCGAAGATGTCAAGTCCTACTCGCACTTGGTATGGTATATTGATGCTATAAGGGAAACCAACCCTGGTAGCGTGATAAAGTTTGAACGTGAAAATAAACAGTTCCAACGGATTTTCATCGCATTTCCGCATGCATCAAAGGGTACCGGTTTTGTCGTGCAATGGTATACTTGGATACTACTTTCCTTACTGGTACATTCAAAGGTTGCTTGATGGCAGCTACTGGGATCAATGGTGGTAAAGGTATATTTTTTTAATCTTTTTTAACAACTTCAGTTGACAAATAACTGAGAGTTACACATTACTTTACTAAGTGTGTAACTAAGAAAATATCATATGTAGCCTTAAGTTACACATTTGTTTTAGCATGTGTAACTTGTATTTACACATTGTTTTCTGTTTGTGTGAAACTTATTATTCTTCGATTATGCATAATTTTTTTTGTAGGATTTTTCCCCCTTGCTTTTGCACTAGTCGATTCTGAGACTATCGACAACTGGGAGTGGTTTTTGAGGAATTTGACTGAAGTTGTTGGTGATGGGAGGCCAATCACCTTCCTTTCGAATCGCCATGAAGGACTCTTGCAGGGTGTTCCTCTTGTCTATCCAGATGGGTTCCACATCTTCTGCTACTATCATTTGACGAAAAATATACCCATCACCGCAAACAGATCCTAGGTACTCGCTTGTGATGGACCATTTCCGAGAGGCGACATACGCACTCTCACCGAAAACCATGCGAAAGCCATACGTAAGATTAGAGACTTGAACCGCAATTGGGTGGCTGATTACATCGAGACCATCCCACCTGAAGCATATGCGAATGCCTATTTCAAAGGTTGTCGGTATGGACGAACATCTAGTACTCTAGCAGAATCAGTCAATAGCTGGGTTCTGGTTCACAAGAAGATGCCTGCATCTGCTCTTCTTGATCACGTTAATTAAGTGTGTATGTGTGTATTGTTGTTTGCTATCTTTTTATTTCATGTTTTGTCACTTTATGTATTCATCAGTTTTTTTTTTCCTTTTCAGATTTGGAGGAAAATAATGTGTTTGATGGCAGAGCGTCGTGAAATTGGTGCTAATGTGATGACTCCATTAACCCCTGAGTATGAAGAAAAGCTTGTGGATCTTCAAGATGAAGGTTTGGCTTGGGAAGTATTGGTTGCTAGTCCTACCGTGTTTGAAGTTATTAGCGAAAGGTCTCACATGGTGGACCTCGAACACGAGACTTGCACCTGTCAAATGTTTGGTTTCTTATGCTTTTTCTTCTCTCTGTATGTTCTTTTTTTCCTTTTCAGATTAGATATATGCATGTGTAAATACTAGTTACACATCTATTTTGCAAGTGTAACTTAAAGATACACATCCTGTATATGCACCTGTAACTATCTAATTTTGAGTGTTTTATGTTTTGTATGTGCAACTAACTGATTTTTTGTTTGTTTTTGTTTTTTTCAAGGTGGCGTGTATATGGTTTTCCTTGTGCTCATGCTCTTGCAGCCATACGGAAGATTAAACGTGAGGCTATTGATTTCATTTCACCGTATTTTACAAGCGACTATTTTAGGAAGACTTATATGCATGGCATCCAGCCGATTCCCAACTACAACAGGCCTGCTGAATATCATCCAGACAACACCGTCATCCCGCCTACCGTGAAGAAGCAACCAGGTAGACCCCCAGGAAAGAGGATTATAAGTAAACGTGAGAAAAAGGTGAAGAGAAAAGTTCGTTGCAAAGAATCGCAAGGAAACAGTCACAACAAGGCGGTTGCGGGAATCCTCGGAAGTTCACACCTCACTAGCTTGAGCCTACCAAAGTTCATTTTCTGCAAGTAATGATTTGATGTGTGGATAGTTATTTGTCTTGGATTGTTTCTTTTTTTAGTTTTTTTCATTTCGGTTCGCATGGACCAAACGTTTTTATTTTTCTGCAACGATGATTATGTGCAAGGGCCTATTCATTCAGATTTTATATTTTGTCAGTTAACAGTTGAAATGCATTTTATTCTATTTTTTGATTTATTGTGTATGTCTGATCAATGGTCAAATGCTTGTGTAACTACGATCGAGATGTGTAACGAGAAGTTACATCTGCTTTGTGAATGCATGTGTAACATTAGCTTACACATGATAAATGCTTTGGTGTAACTTTATTTTATTTTGATTTATTGGGCAAGTCCGATCAATGGCTTGTGTAACTTCAGTCTACACTCAAATATATGGATGTGTAACCAGAAGTTACACTTCAGTTGACAAATAACTGAGAGTTACACATTACTTTACTAAGTGTGTAACTAAGAAAATATCATATGTAGCCTTAAGTTACACATTTGTTTTAGCATGTGTAACTTGTATTTACACATTGTTTTCTGTTTGTGTGAAACTTATTATTCTTCGATTATGCACAAATTTTTTTGTAGGAATTTTCCCCCTTGCTTTTGCACTAGTCGATTCCGAGACTATCGACAACCGGGAGTGGTTTTTGAGGAATTTGACCGAAGTTGTTGGTGATGGGAGGCCAATCACCTTCCTTTCGAATCGCCATGAAGGACTCTTGCAGGGTGTTCCTCTTGTCTATCCAGATGGGTTCCACATCTTCTGCTACTATCATTTGTGAAAATTATACCCATCACTGCAACAGATCCTAGGTATTCGCTTGTGATGGACCATTTCCGAGAGGCGACATACGCACTCTCACCGAAAACCATGCGAAAGCCATACGAGGAAGATTAGAGACTTGAACCGCAATTGGGTGGCTGATTACATCGAGACCATCCCACCGAAGCATATGCGAATGCCTATTTCAAAGGTTGTCGGTATGGATGAACATCTAGTACTCTAGCAGAATCAGTCAATAGTTTGGGTTCTCGGTTCACAAGAAGATGCCTCGCATCCGCTTCTTCTTGATCAGTTAATTAAGTGTGTATGTGTGTTTTGTTGTTTGTTGTCTTTTTATTTCATGTTTTGTCACTTTATGTATTCATCGGCTTTTTTTTTTTTTCCTTTTGATTAGGAGGAAAATAATGTGTTTGATGGCAGAGCGTCGTGAAATTGGTGCTAATGTGATGACTCCATTAACCCCTGAGTATGAAGAAAAGCTTGTGGCTCTTCAAGATGAAGGTTTGGCTTGGGAAGTATTGGTTGCTAGTCCTACCGTGTTTGAAGTTATTAGCGAAAGGTCTCACATGGTGGACCTCGAACACGAGACTTGCACCTGTCAAAGGTTTGGTTTCTTATGCTTTTTCTTCTCTCTCGTATGTTCTTTTTTTCCTTTTCGATTAGATATATGCATGTGTAAATACTAGTTACACATCTATTTTGCAAGTGTAACTTAAAGATACACATCCTATATATGCACCTATAACTATCTAATTTTGAGTGTTTTATGTTTTGTATGTGCAACTAATCGATTTTTTTTGTTTGTTTTTGTTTTTTTCAAGGTGGCGCGTATATGGTTTTCCTTGTGCTCATGCTCTTGCAGCCATACGGAAGATTAAACGTGAGGCTATTGATTTCATTTCACCGTATTTTACAAGCGACTATTTTAGGAAGACTTATATGCATGCCATCCAGCCGATTCCCAACTACAACAGGCCTGCTGAATATCATCCAGACAACACCGTCATCCCGCCTACCGTGAAGAAGCTGATGAGTGCCAAATAGTGCATATTTATACACCTTTTTATTGGCATTTTACTCATCTTTTCGCTTAGAAATCGATATTATCCCGCATTCGTGTTTTCTTTGTTTTCAAGAATAAATATTTGTATTAATTAATTTTGTGTTTTTAGGTAATAAATAAAGCTCGGAGAATCCGAGGAGCCAAAAGAGCGAAGAATTGGAGACAAGCGTCTATGGAGCAGATAGCCCAAGCCGCGCGCAACAGGTTGCAACCCAACAAGTAGCAACTCATCTACAACATGGGCTTGAGCTAGACCCGACCCGCGACCCGGATCCGAGCCCGTCCACTCCAAGCCGTTGAGATTTCTATCTTCCGCATCCAACGGTCGCCGCCTCCACGCGCATCGAAGTTCGCTCGCTCCCGTGCAACGCCGCATCACTCCAAATCACCCCGAGCCGTTAAGATCTTCACTCGCCACATCCTACGCTCGCTCCGTCCTTCCCATCAACTCCCGATGCACCCGCTCAACACCACAATACCTATATACCCTACCCTTTAACCAAACCCTACTTCATTTTCTCTTTCTTCCTCTCTTCCCCTTACCCGACAGAGCAGAGCTCTGCTCTTCTTCACCTCCTCCCTCTCCCTGACAGAGCCACCTTCGCCACCACCCTATCTCCTGTCAACACCACCACCTCACCATCTCCATCATCACCTCTCCCGACATCGCCCAACAACTCCAGAGTCGCACCACTTCTCTAGGTTTAGTTTTCTCTCACTTAGCTTCTCCAACCCTAGAAGCTAACTTAGAGAAAACTAAAACTAGGGTTTCACCAACTATGGAAGCATGGTGCGATTGACAGAAGAGAGAGCGGATTGAGCGATGTGGGTGAGAGATTTTTAATTTAATTTTTATTTTTAGGGTTTGAGGTTTTTGGGAATTTCTTGCATGTATAAATAGAATTGAGGGGTGTGCGAAAAACCTTATGCCTGGGCTAGCCAGAGCACCAATTAGGTTTAATTGTAGAATAATTTGTGTTTTATTATTTCCTCTGATGTTTTAAATAAATTTGCTAGGGTTGATATGAAACCCATAATTTGCTGCTAAGTTTGGTTCATCCTTTGATAATTGTTCTTGTTATGCTACAATGTTTAGGATAAATCTAATTTAAACACATCTGCATTTTACTTTCACAATTCATGCCATGTATGCATTGTAGTCAGACTATTTCTATGTTGAATGTGTGCAATTCATGCTTCATTGATCATTATTGATCTTTAGACTAATTGTGCCCGAGAAGACAAGTTAGTACTATAGAAAGATACTCTAATTGCAATTAGAATATCCATCTTAGGATATGTTTAATCACCTAAGTAATGAAGTTAATCTGTGACTAGTTGTACTATTACAAGACAGCTAGTACTAGGAGTTATTTAGTTGCTTTAGTTGATAAGAAACTATCCATTGAAACCCTGGATAAATGGCAGACTTGTATCTTGCCTGTTGTCCATTACAAGGGACAAGAATATTATTGAATGTGGACTGATTTAGCTAAGATTAGGTGGTGGATTCGACACCCTAGTGCTTTACAATCTAGTTGCATCTTAGCTCACTGTCACAACAATTTCACCTCAGTCGCTTCAACAACAAATCATAATTGTGTTACACTTGCTAGAAATTCAGTTTAGGAAGCCTTGATCAACTCCACAGCACCACAAGTCTCTGTGGTTCGACCCGTACTTGCCACGTCTCCGATAGACGCCGTGCACTTGCGGTATAACATGTAGGCGTAGAAATAAACACTTTATCGAGCCTACCAAGTTTTTGGCGCCGTTGTCGGGGACTTGGCGTGTGCCCTGTTGATTTTTGTTCTTGATTCACTAAAATCCAGTTCACCCTGTACATAATCACTGTTTATTATTGCTTGTAATCCTGTTTTAGTGTAACTTAGCATATTGTTATTCTATCATTGCATTTTAGTTTTTCTTAACTCTATCTCGCATCTCATAACCCATAACTTTGTAGCTTTTACAAACTATAACATCTTGCATCTTAGTGTCACTAGTAACTTTTGTTCCCGATCAGGTCCAATTAACCATGACAAATTATCACTTTTCCCCTGTGTTAAGTGTTAAGTGTTAATATTCATTTTCCTTGCTATAACCTGCACATTTATGAGGACTGAAATTCCCATTTGAGCTCACAGGTGCATGCTACAAAAGCTAAAGGAAGGAAAGACAAAGAGCGAAAAAGATAGCCATTGTGGCTAAAGCAAAGTTGGTCATTCCCAAATCCCGTTGTACTTTATGTCCGTGTGATGATCTCGTGTGCATCTTCGCTAAATTTGAAATTAACTCAGTCTTTGAGAAATCACTCCCGAGTTGATTGAAAATCTCATAAGCATCACCCGGATTTCATGATAAAACCCCGCCGATGACCACTGTCGCCTAGCTTGTTGAGCTTGTTGAGCCAAGTTGTGCATGCTCTAATTGTGAAAACCAAAAACGTCAACCAACCTAGTTGATACTTTGTGTCTTTGTCAAATGTGAAATTTTGTATCTCAGGTTGTGCATCTGTTGTGAACCCTTAAATTCTTGAATGACATAGCAGGCTTGTCATTTTGAATTGATTGCTTGTTTGTAGTTTTGTGTTTATAGCATCACCCACCCCTTGCAACATAGAGTACCATTTTGTGCTTAACTTTTGTGATAACCTCGCTAAGCCATCACCATCAACCATGTGGTATTTATGAATTGGCTTTAGCATTGTGTGTGATCTTATATCATCTGAATGAGTGTTGAGTAACTTGGGTGAGCATAATCGTTTGCCCTGTGCCTTTGCATTTCTTGTCCGTTAAGCTTGCAAGTCTCGTGTGATACCCCGTTGTGGTTCCGTGCCGTTAAGCCTTACCTTGCATTGCCTCGTGCTCGCCTCCAGCCCCGAAGCCGTGAGCTTGAGCTACTGATACCCAAGTCTCGCCGCATCAACCTGGGCCGGTTGATATCAACTACCCTGAGTTGACTCCAACACCTCCGAGCATAACCCTGACCTTGCTTGAGTTGTATACTTGCTCACCCGACCAAAGTCTCGCATCATTTTTGTGAGCTAGTGTTTACTCGTGTTGATTTCAACAAGTCGTCTTTGCGCATACGCAGACTTTGTGCACCGCCGTTGATCTTGTGACTCGCCTGTGTGCTAGAAATTGCTGTGTCTTTTTGTGTGAGTGTGTGTTGCTCTAAGTTGTGCTTAAATTTGAGAAATCAGGTATCGTTTCTGTGATTTTGTGCTGCTGTGTGTGTGATTCATTTGCCAACCTGCACAAACTTGCTAAGATGTGTTGTGCACAAGTTGTGTGCTCTGCCCATATAAACTGAGCTGTGCTGTGTACAGCTTTTGCTTGACCTTGCCAAACTCAGCATATACCCTGTGTTGTGCAACCATTGCATTTGCACATAACCATTAGACCTTCCACTGAGCTGCACACAACCAAGGTCGCATAAGTCAAGCCCACACAATCGGGGTGTAAGCTCGACCAAGTCATGGCACCCGCAACAACTGGGTTGAACCAAACCTTTAACAACTAAGCCCACATCATCTGAGCTGCTGGGCTGTGCACTGTACTGAAACCTAACCATTGGGCTCAACCTAAGCTGCATAAGCTGAGCCCACGACCACTGGGCTGTACCTTTTTTCACTAGGCTATACATTTTCACCGAGCGGGCTGCACCAAATCAAGCCCAATCACCGGGCTCGCTTGCCCACACTGGCCTGGTCGTGCACAAAATTTTCAGCCCACACCCTCTAGGCCTTGCATAACCGCCGGGTTGTACAAAAACCAAACAAGGAGCCCACATAAGCCGAGCCGGGCTACTTACAAACTCGAGGCTCATTGTGCAACAACCCAAATCCCACATAAACCAAACTAAACCCAATAAACCAAACCGAGCCCACTACAACCGGGCTTTTGCATAACCTTTGGGTTTGTGCATTTGCATTACTTGGGCTTAGCTTCCCTGTTTTGGAGACTTCATTGGTCATTCATGCTTTATGTGTGCTAGGCTATTTGAGTTGCTAGACCATGTCAGGATTTTGGTCTGCATCTGGGGATGGAAACAAATCCATTAGAGAGCTTGCTTACGGGCATGCTTCACAAAATGAACTCCCCACATACCATAATGATTTTAGGGAATATTATGAGCCTTCTCAGGGCCCTGACTTCACATACCCTAATCATTATGAGCACATGCATCATCCACAACAGGTTGAAAATGAACACTTTTCTCATACTCAGTCATCACTTTTAGATCAATTAGAAGCTCAAGTATCTGCTTTAGAAAGGCAATTACATGAGCAATCTGTCAAATCTAATCCCCCTAGGCACTATGAAATGTATGCTTGTACCCTATGTGGTAGCTTAGACCACCCTGCTGAGAACTGCTACATCTTACATGAGTTTAGGCAGTCTAGGGAGAGCCATGATAACCATGCACACATGCATCATCCATCACAGTGGGAAGTTGAACAATGTTATACTCCCCCAACTCCTTGTATGCAATCACTAATGGAAGAGCCCATAGAGCAAAACAATGATATACTTGGATGGAAAGCATTGCACGAGCATCCCTTCTCTAGTGAACCCCGTGCACAACCATGCAAGTGATCATTCATATGAAACAAGGATACCCACTAGTGAAGACTCTCCTTCCATTGAACAATGTTACATGTTCTTAAAAATAAACCTGATTCATTTAGAAAATGAAGAATGGAAGGAATCTCCTGATAAAATATTTGTTGTCCCTAATAAAGAAAATTTTGAAAATAGTGTTTCTCTTCCTACTCATGTAACTAACACTGAATATGAACCTAATCTAGAGGTAAATGAGTGCACTAGAAATGCTACAAATTTGAATAGGGAAATACATTTTTGTTATGATGATGATGATGATGATTATGATATGTTAGAAGAGCATGTGTATTTTGAAAATGTAGTAGAATCTTTTGGTTCAGAGACGTTAGGCGTCTCTTCTGTGAACCCTATGAATGATGCTTCTTCTAATATTCATGCATGTGATGTTGATTTGGGGTCTGAAAATGAGCATGCTACACAACCTGTTTATGACCTAGGAATAGCTGAATTGTCTGTTGACACAGATGATTCAATGCATGAGCCTAATTCCATGCCGAGGTTCTGACATGATATTTCTCCCGGTTATTTTGTGCGTGAGACTCGATGATGATTATGACATGGAGATTGATGAATTGTTCTATGCAGGTGAACATGATTTACCCTCTTCTGACCTTAGGAAAATGTGTGATGGTACAAATGATTCTATACATGAAAACAACTTAGATGTACCTAATCTCTCTCCTAAGTCACAGATTGAAACTCCTCCACCAAACCTAGGTGTAGTTTGTCACAAAATTGCAAAACCAACTTTTCTGAAAATGCCTAACTTAGGCCTAGAGCTTTGTGCTTCCCAAGTCCTCTTGGACTATTTTGCATCAAAGTATAACACTCTTAAGGAGCCACAGTTGGAATGTGTATGTCTGCACTGCTGTTCTTAGCAATACTCACTTTGAGTTAGACCTTGTGCATGATGTACCTTTAAAATTGCAAGATTTTGTGCTCTCAAACACATCTATTGACAAGTTTAGGTTTGGGGGAAAATCCTTCTCATATGTAGCCTTACTTGCACTTTCATATTATATTTGTGTAAGGCCGTTGTTGTTTCTACACACCGTCTTTTGGGTTGATCCTCAACTCTTTAGATTGTTAGTATATGGTGAATTTTCATTGTATATAATCCAGTAGGACTTGTTAATTTTTTCTTTCTTGAATCGGTTGAGTCTTCTTGTACATATATTGTGCTAATCCGATATGATCTCTGCTGAGAATGTTGGATTCTAGCCTTGATTAGTGAAGCTTCAACCTTGCTTCCGCCGACATCCGGTAATCTCTTCCCTTTTTCTTTACTCAACATAGTTCTCATGGTATGTGACTGTTTAAATTCTTTGTATCTGTTGACACATTGAGGACAATGTTTGATTTAGGTTTGGGGGTGTGATTTGCATGTAGAGTTTTTAGTCTTTTTGTTTTCCTTCTTAAAAAAAAAAAAAAAAAAAAAAAAAAAAAAAACTCTTTTTGTAAAAACCTCAAACTTTTAGAGATTTTAGAGTCACCAGCATGCTTCTAGCTGTGTTTACATAGAGAGTCTGACCGAAATAACAGAATTTGGAAGTACTGGAAAATGCAATCGGGTTTCTTAGTTGATTTGAGCGTTAAAGTTGGATTTAACCATACCGGAGGGCTAATTAGGTGCTGTTTAGATATTCGGTAGTAGAATTGTGATCACCCATAGTGGAGACTACCCATTTTACATCAAGTGAGGCACCAACCTTCAATTTTTTGCAACTTTCTAGAAAAGCTGTTAGAGTGTGTGTCATCGTACGTCAATTTAGGGTAGAATGGTGAGCTACCCAACTTCGCACCATTTTCAGCACTACTTTTGATCTCTTGAGTGTTATTTTTGTCAATCATGAGGGTGACGTTTAAAGATGAAAACTCCTTCTAAATATCGATTTGCAGTTAGCATCGCTCTCTCCCTCTCAATCAACAGATTCATAGAAACACATCATCGTCAGCAAGCGGAGCAACATCAGAATATTGGAAGAAAAGTTGAGATAGTCCAAGGTTTACAAGCAACAAAGAAAAAGAAAAGAAAAAGAAGATGAGAATTAATGAAATTTGTGAAATCAAGACAATACAAGTTTTATCGTTTATTGTTATTTTCATTTCAGTTACAAAAAAAAAAAAAAAAAAAAATCTGTTAGTTTATTTTCTGAGTCTAGTTACCACCAACTTAAAAAAAAAAAAAATGTCAAGTTTTTGTGAAGTTCAGAAGTTCGTCATCAACAATCGAAGACCGAAGATTGAAGACGTTTCTATGGTTCCTATGAGAGATTGATGTTAATTGCCGATCGGGTGAGAAGTGAGTGAGTACTCCCACCCCTTGCTAATGGTTGATTTCCTTTCTTAGAGATCATCGAAAAAGATTTTTTGTCCACACCTCTGTGGAGTCTCCGTAAATTATTTCGGAAGGTTATCCTTCTTACCTACAACGTGTGCATGATTTCTCTCTTTATTCCCGCCGCACACATGAGAGACTAAAAAGCGATCTTTTGAGTGCAATTATCATAAAACCCTAATGGTGAGGCGAAGTCGAGGCTTGTGATCACAATCGAATCCGAATTCTTTCATATGGTATGGTTACTTCTCGCTCAAAGACTTAAGGATGAGAGTGCGTTCTTTGGTAGTTCTAACTTCATGTTACTAGCATGCGAAACTCTATGTCCTCATAGCTTCTTGGAGGCTTGAGACTCTTTTACACTCGAAGTTGGAGAAGGTTTTGTGGGTACACCTCTTGTAAACCCTCACGAGACTACAACTCGTCCACTAGGGACACCTAGGGGTTTAAAGGCTTAGTGCATACGCTAAATGCATTCGAGAGACTGCGACGGGGGTATAGTTAGGATTTCTTCATTTCTGTTTCACTTGAGGACAAGTAAAATTCAGGTTTGGGGGTATTTGATGAGTGCCAAATAGTGCATATTTATACACCTTTTTATTGGCATTTTACTCATCTTTTGCGCTTAGAAATCGATATTATCCCAGCATTCGTGTTTTCTTTGTTTTCAAGAATAAATATTTGTATTAATTAATTTTGTGTTTTTAGGTAATAAATAAAGCTCGGAGAATCCGAGGAGCCAAAAGAGCGGAAGAATTGGAGACAAGCGTCTATGGAGCAGATAGCCCAAGCGCGCACAACAGCTTGCAACCCAACAAGTAGCAACTCATCTACAACATGGGCTTGAGCTAGACCCGACCCGCGACCCGGATCCGAGCCCGTCCACTCCAAGCCGTTGAGATTTCTATCTTCCGCATCCAACGGCCGCTACCTCCACGCGCATCGGTTCGCCGCTGCTCCCGTGCAACGCCGGATCACTCCAAATCACCCTGAGCCGTTAAGATCTTCACTCGCCACATCCTACGCTCGCTCCGTCCTTCCCATCAACTCCTGATGCACCTGCTCAACACCACAATACCTATATACCCTACCCTTTAACCAAACCCTACTTCATTTTCTCTTTCTTCCTCTCTTCCCCTCACCCGACAGAGCAGAGCTCTTCTCTTCTTCACCTCCTCCCTCTCCCTGACAGAGCCACCTTCGCCACCACCCTATCTTCTGTCAACACCACCACCTCACCATCTCCATCATCACCTCTCCTGACATCATCCAACAACTCCAGCAGCCGCACCACTTCTCTAGGTTTAGTTTTCTCTCACTTAGCTTCTCCAACCCTAGAAGCTAACTTAGAGAAAACTAAAACTAGGGTTTCACCAACTATGGAAGCATGGAGCGATTGAAGAAGAGAGAGCGGATTGAGCGACGTGGGTGAGAGATTTTTAATTTAATTTTTATTTTTAGGGTTTGAGGTTTTTGGGAATTTCTTGCATGTATAAATAGAATTGAGGGGTGTGAGAAAAACCTTATGCTGGGCTAGCGGAGCACCAATTAGGTTTAATTGTAGAATAATTTGTGTTTTATTATTTCCTCGATGTTTTAAATAAATTTGCTAGGGTTGAGATGAAACCCATAATTTGCTGCTAAGTTTGGTTCATCCTTTGATAATTGTTCTTGTTATGCTACAATGTTTAGGATAAATCTAATTTAAACACATCTGCATTTTACTTTCACAATTCATGCCGTGTATGCATTGTAGTCAGACTATTTCTATGTTGAATGTGTGCAATTCATGCTTCATTGATCATTATTGATCTTTAGACTAATTGTGCCCTGAGAAGACAGTTAGTACTATAGAAAGATACTCTAATTGCAATTAGAATATCCATCTTAGGATATGTTTAATCACCTAAGTAATGAAGTTAATCTGTGACTAGTTGTACTATTACAAGACAGCTAGTACTAGGGGTTATTTAGTTGCTTTAGTTGATAAGAAACTATCCATTGAAACCCTGGATAAATGGCAGACTTGTATCTTGCCTGTTGTCCATTACAAGGACAAGAATATTATTGAATGTGGACTGATTTAGCTAAGATTAGGTGGTGGATTCGACACCCTAGTGCTTTACAATCTAGTTGCATCTTAGCTCACTGTCACAACAATTTCACCTCAGTCGCTTCGACAACAAATCATAATTGTGTTACACTTGCTAGAAATTCAGTTTAGGAAGCCTTGATCAACTCCACGGCACCACAAGTCTCTGTGGTTCGACCCGTACTTGCCACGTCTCCGATAGACGCCGTGCACTTGCGGTATAACATGTAGGCGTAGAAATAAACACTTTATCGAGCCTACCATAAGCAACCAGGTAGACCCCCAGGAAAGAGGATTATAAGTAAACGTGAGAAAAAGGTGAAGAGAAAAGTTCGTTGCAAAAGAATCGCAAGGAAACAGGTCACAACAAGGCAGGTTGCAGGAATCCTCGGAAGTTCACACCTCACTAGCTTGAGCCTACCAAAGTTTATTTTCTGCAAGTAATGATTTGATGTGTGGATAGTTATTTGTCTTGGATTGTTTCTTTTTTTAGTTTTTTTCATTTCGGTTCGCATGGACCAAACGTTTTTATTTTTCTGCAACGATGATTATGTGCAAGGACCTATTCATTCAGATTTTATATTTTGTCAGTTAACAGTTGAAATGCATTTTATTCTATTTTTTGATTTATTGTGTATGTCTGATCAATGGTCAAATGCTTGTGTAACTTCTGATCAGATGTGTAACCAGAAGTTACACTGCTGTGAATGCATGTGTAACATTAGCTTACACATGATAAATGCTGGTGTAACTTTATTTTATTTTGATTTATTGGGCAAGTCCGATCAATGGCTTGTGTAACTTCAGTCTACACTCAAATATATGGATGTGTAACCAGAAGTTACACTTCAGTTGACAAATAACTGAGAGTTACACATTACTTTACTAAGTGTGTAACTAAGAAAATATCATATGTAGCCTTAAGTTACACATTTGTTTTAGCATGTGTAACTTGTATTTACACATTGTTTTCTGTTTGTGTGAAACTTATTATTCTTCGATTATGCACAATTTTTTTTTGTAGGATTTTCCCCCCTTGCTTTTGCACTAGTCGATTCTGAGACTATCGACAACTGGGAGTGGTTTTTGAGGAATTTGACTGAAGTTGTTGGTGATGGGAGGCCAATCACCTTCCTTTCGAATCGACATGAAGGACTCTTGCAGGGTGTTCCTCTTGTCTATCCAGATGGGTTCCACATCTTCTGCTACTATCATTTGACGAAAAATATACCCATCACTGCAACAGATCCTAGGTACTCGCTTGTGATGGACCATTTCCGAGAGGCGACATACGCACTCTCACCTGAAAACCATGCGAAAGCCATACAGAAGATTAGAGACTTGAACTGCAATTGGGTGGCTGATTACATCGAGACCATCCCACCTGAAGCACATGCTAATGCCTATTTCAAAGGTTGTCGGTATGGACGAACATCTAGTACTCTAGCAGAATCAGTCAATAGCTGGGTTCTGGTTCACAAGAAGATGTCTGCATCTGCTCTTCTTGATCAGGTTAATTAAGTGTGTATGTGTGTTTTGTTGTTTGCTGTCTTTTTATTTCATGTTTTGTCACTTTATGTATTCATCAGTTTTTTTTTCCTTTTCAGATTAGGAGGAAAATAATGTGTTTGATGGCAGAGCGTCGTGAAATTGGTGCTAATATGATGACTCCATTAACCCCTAAGTATGAAGAAAAGCTTGTGGCTCTTCAAGATGAAGGTTTGGCTTGGGAAGTATTGGTTGCTAGTCCTACCGTGTTTGAAGTTATTAGCGAAAGGTCTCACATGGTGGACCTCGAACACGAGACTTGCACCGTCAAAGGTTTGGTTTCTTATGCTTTTTCTTCTCTCTGTATGTTCTTTTTTTTTTCCGGATTAGATATATGCATGTGTAAATACTAGTTACACATCTATTTTGCAAGTGTAACTTAAAGATACACATCCCGTATATGCACCCGTAACTATCTAATTTTGAGTGTTTTATGTTTTGTATGTGCAACTAATCGATTTTTTTTTTGTTTTTTTTTTTCAAGGTGGCGCGTATATGGTTTTCCTTGTGCTCATGCTCTTGCAGCCATACGGAAGATTAAACGTGAGGCTATTGATTTCATTTCACCGTATTTTACAAGCGACTATTTTAGGAAGACTTATATGCATGCCATCCAGCCGATTCCCAACTACAACAGGCCTGCTGAATATCATCCAGACAACACCGTCATCCCGCCTACCGTGAAGAAGCAACCAGGTAGACCCCAGAAAGAGGATTATAAGTAAACGTGAGAAAAAGGTGAAGAGAAAAGTTTCGTTGCAAAGAATCGCAAGGAAACATGTCACAACAAGGCAGGTTGCAGTAGAATCCTCAAGTTCACACCTCACTAGCTTGAGCCTACCAAAGTTCATTTTCTGCAAGTAATGATTTGATGTGTGGATAGTTATTTGTCTTGGATTGTTTCTTTTTTTAGTTTTTTTCATTTCGGTTCGCATGGACCAAACGTTTTTATTTTTCCGCAACGATGATTATGTGCAAGGACCTATTCATTCAGATTTTATATTTTGTCAGTTAACAGTTGAAATGCATTTTATTCTATTTTTTGATTTATTTTGTATGTCTGATCAATGGTCAAATGCTTGTGTAACTTCTGATCAGATGTGTAACCAGAAGTTACACTGCTGTGAATGCATGTGTAACATTAGCTTACACATGATAAATGCTGGTGTAACTTTATTTTATTTTGATTTATTGGGCAAGTCCGATCAATGGCTTGTGTAACTTCAGTCTACACTCAAATATATGGATGTGTAACCAGAAGTTACACTGTTGTGAATGCATGTGTAATATTAGGTTACACATGATAAATGCATATGTAAACTCAGGTTACACATAAAGCATCATGTTAAGATGTGTAGTTACTTAACTCGTTGCATACTTTTCAAACCTCGTACACACAGCCGTAAAAGTTCTAACAAGATAAAAGTTTTTAATTCAAAGAATTTCAATCCAAAAATATTTTCAAAACCAAGAACTGCTAAAATCTACTAACCGATGAAATTTAAAAGTTTCTAACAACATATTTTCCAAGTCTAACATCTGCTTGTGGCTAACAACATATTTGCTAGTATAGATTTTTTTCTAACTTTAATGACTGCTTTTACACATCTCTGAATGGATCCGAAAGAATCTTGTATAGCATGTGTAACAGACCAGAGAAATTTTGCTTCCAACGGGTCGGGTTACGACCCGCTTGTCCAGCTCCGACTCTCCGACACGCCATTCAAGCAACCGGATCTTCAAATTCTTTTGAGAGACTCGAATTCGAATTTCGAAAACTGCATTATAAGCAAACACAAATAGCATTTATTCTCAATTTATTAGAGACGACCAATGCTAAGATTTCCATGGCCAGTTGCCACTCCTAACATTTCCGTGGCCGGTTGCCCTCCTAACATTTCCAAGGCCAGTTGCCACTCTCAATATTTCCGTGGCGTTGCCACTCCTAACATTTCCGTGGCAGTTGCCACTCTCAATATTTCCGTGGCCGATTGCCACCCTAACATTTCAAGTGGCCTGATTGCCACTCTCAATATTTCCGTGGCGATTGCCACTCCTAACATTTCCGTGGCGATTGCCACTCTCAATATTTCCGTGGCGGTTACCACTCCTAACATTTCGTGGCGATTGCCACTCTCAATATTTCCGTGGCCGATTGCCACTCCTAACATCTCTCGTGGCGTTGCCACTCCCAACAATTTGCGTGGGGTTGCCACTTGTCAAGGTTGCAATCATCTCGAATAGGTGGTATGAATCTGTCAAACAAAGAACCACCACTTTCAAATGATATGAACAACAGTGTAGATTTGTGCTGAACCGCATAACGGCTGCCTACGTACCCTCTCCGTTGCTCGAAGGGATCAAGCACGACCGTAGTTCGTCTTTGTTTAGATAGTATGAACTACCCCCGATAATAGCAACTATCTCTTACGTAAGATTGTATGAACTGTTATCATAACAAAGAACAATCTCTAACTCATCATAAAGCAAAGAAGTATTATAAGCATGCCAAAGATGGGATGCAGCTTGCACCGCACTAAAATGTTACAAGAACCATAACGCAAACATTATAAAATTCCTTTTTCTATTAGGCGTGACGGTTCTACTCATAAGTTAAAGAGATCTCATTACATTGCCGCATGAGCTATATTTCAGTCAACATTATAAGTACGTACAGTGAAGTACCCAAACTAGATTCACGGAAAATAGGTTTCAGGTCATTCGACATCAAAGACCAACTAATGTGCCAGTTTATAAATCCCACTTTAGCCAAGAAGCCCGCTTTGCAAGCTACATGAAAGTATTTAACATTTTCGTTTGAAAATTAACAAGGATGAATATATTAAAAATGAAGAGTATGGGTATTAGTTCAGGCCACAGTGGTCAGGCTAACAAGGCACAAATAGGTTAATGGGCATTGATAGCAGAATCCACTATGCTAATACAGCCCATCAAAACTAGCTAAATTAAATCTTAGAATTTTACTCATGAAACAAGCACTTAACCACATCGACACACTACGCTTACATCGGTTGGAAATGTAGAATACGTCCAAATTCATAAATATATATAGAATCAACATTTTAGCTTCAAAACAACTTGAAAAAGAAATATCACTCCTACAAGTGACTTTCCACCAACCTTGAACATGGCACAAGATTTAAATAAAAAGCTTATTATACTAGTAGTAGTATGTGTCCACTAACGCACATGCGTAACTTCTATTCGGACAATGGTTTGAAATCATTTTCTTCTACACAATGTCCACTAATTACGTCGTTTAAGAGCACACGTAACTAAACACCAAACATAGGTATTAAAAATAATTTAGCATCCTTGAATACATCAATACATTTTTCTAACAATCTTCATATTCGCAGCTCTCACCCATAAAATATAGCGTGATGTATGTATAAACTAAGGCACCGCAAAGATAATCAAGACCCAAGTTAATGTATCAATCAGAGGAGACAGTACATCTTGAACACTCGCATGAAACGAAAATATTTAAGATTTAAGATTTCACACACCATTACCTAGCTCGAGACATGAAATCCTAATGAAACAGTAAGTAATTAAATCACCGAAATGAAGATGAGAATCTATATTCCCTTGCGCATAGAACTAGTTATAGGATGACTCAAAAAGCCATACAAAGTGAATATCAAAACCAAAACTACACTTATTTACTACCTCGCTAGCATCAACCTGTAATGTAAAACATGAACGATACAATTAGAGGCAACAAATGACATACTCGTGATACTATGTGTCTAAGCTGGAAACTAACAATTGCATACACCATATACCCAAGGCTTTGCGGTGGAATGATAGTTCAAAAGTCTCGCACATAGTTCATTTCGTAATCGTAATTCTGCATGATTTCTAGCTTCAAAGATGCTTTATAGTTCAGGCCATATCTTACTACCGAAACGGAATGTTCCACGGCACTTAATATGTCGTTAGAACCGTAGTTCGAGGCCTTTATTTGATCGAAGAGACCTTAAGCTAATTCTACTTCTAAGAGGATCGAAACCGATGCCAAACAGTCCGAGAAAACCAAGTACTCAGTTTTCCGCATTTCCTTAACTAACATGCTATGTTTGAGAAGCCATAATTTCTAAATTAGAGAACCAAATTAAGCATATTATATCATTTTGGAAATAACAGATAACCCTCTACGGATTCTTAGAACAAACCCATACCCAATTCAGAGTCTAAATGGCCTAAAATCACACGGCAAACCGGCACGGGTGCTCAATTCAGAAATTGTCGTCTTGATTGCATGTACATTCCAAGCTCTATATCTTCCAAACTACAAGTCCAGATAACATGCCCTTTTAACACGCTCGTAAAGGACACTTAAGCGAACACTTTTTTTGTGTAGGGAACATCAACTAACTCTTTACCTATGCGCACGAGAATGTTGGCCTCGAACATTTGTCGTGCGGCGTCTCCCAAATGAACTCTATTCTAGATCTCGTATTTCATAACATAACTTATACAAGTTGATATTTCTACACACTCATCCAAGTAAAACTAAACATTTTATAAAGCATTAGAGTAAACACCAAAGACATAATTAAGAGGAATGGCAACGAGTTGAATGTTAACTAGGCATTCTTCACCACGTTAACTCTTATTTCTTGCTTAAACATCATTTGTTCTTCAACTAAGAGTCACTTAGATACAACCTGCAATCAACTCACACAATTCTCCGTTCAAGGTACCAGGTGATTCAATTCATATCCAAGGGTAACATCCATATGCATCGAGAAAAGTAAAATCATGCATCCTCTCAATCAATTAACTACTGATTGTAGTGAATTTAGGAACGCACGTGCTTCCTCATCGTACATCAAAATGCGAGCTTAATCATTTCTAAGACTTATAAAATGCTACCGTCTATTAAGAAATTGACTAGCTAACAAGTAACTCCATTCATTTTAGAATTCAAACAATTCATAGACTAATCCTCTAGCTTTAAATCAAAGTTCTTTGAGACCTTTTAACAAACATATTATGAATCATAATCTCAATGATAAATTCAGGAATTTCACTAGTTTAAAATTAGAGCATCCATATAAGACTAAAACATACATGTAGAATACAAATCAGCACATTAAAAACATGAAATTCTACAAAACCAAAGGGAAACTGGTACCCATTTTTCTTACAGCTTTCGTCATGCTTTTCATTAAAGCTTAATAACCATTTGGTCCATTTCTATAAAAACCTATAAACCTTGGTATGAATGAACCCTAATTTCAATTCAAAACATGCATTAAGTGCAATAACACAAACCCACAGATTGATGAAAATTACTTTGTTCAAAAGAGTGAAAATCACTTGCCATTAAATTTCTTCACACGAAAAAGATAAATTTCTAACCTTTCATCACATCAACAAGCAGGATCTTCATATGTAACTCAACATTAGCATTAATCCACGAAGCTCACTCATGCAAGAGAAAATTCAATTTTTGTTCCACAAGTTTTGGTCAGGTAGGAGAAAGGAAGAGAAAAAAAAAAAGGAAGAAAGGAATCGATCTCCCCTTTTCCATTTCTCTCGGTTTTAGGTTTAAGTCTCACATAAAATTTTCCACCTACCCCAGATGCCCTTTCTCTTTGGCATGTGTCGAGCATGCTAAGAATTTTATAATATTTTAAAAGTACCTACTCATCATGCTACTGATACTACTAAGGGATAACCCATTTAGTACAGATAATGGGTTCAGTTAAACCCGAGAAAAGGTTTTGAGTGTCACACCATTAACTCCTTAAAAAGGACTTCGTCCCGAAGTCCAAACTAAAATAAGAAGTGGAGAGGCTTACCAATAGTCACCGCATGAGTAGAACGCTGATGAGTTCCAATACACACAGTCCCGTTTGAACCGGAACTGCTCTGATACCAACTGTAACAGACCAGAGAAATTTTGCTTCCAACGGGTCGGGTTACGACCCGCTTGTCCAGCTCCGACTCTCCGACACGCCATTCAAGCAACCGGATCTTCAAATTCTTTTGAGAGACTCGAATTCGAATTTCGAAAACTGCATTATAAGCAAACACAAATAGCATTTATTCTCAATTTATTAGAGACGACCAATGCTAAGATTTCCATGGCCAGTTGCCACTCCTAACATTTCCGTGGCCAGTTGCCACTCCTAACATTTCCAAGGCCAGTTGCCACTCTCAATATTTCCGTGGCCAGTTGCCACTCCTAACATTTCCGTGGCCAGTTGCCACTCTCAATATTTCCGTGGCCAGTTGCCACTCCTAACATTTCCGTGGCCAGTTGCCACTCTCAATATTTCCGTGGCCAGTTGCCACTCCTAACATTTCCGTGGCCAGTTGCCACTCTCAATATTTCCGTGGCCAGTTGCCACTCCTAACATTTCCGTGGCCAGTTGCCACTCTCAATATTTCCGTGGCTAGTTGCCACTCCTAACATCTCCGTGGCCAGTTGCCACTCCCAACAATTTGCGTGGCCAGTTGCCACTTGTCAAGGTTGCAATCATCTCCGAATAGGTGGTATGAACTGTCAAACAGCAACCACCACTTTCAAATGATATGAACAACAGTGTAGATTTGTGCTGAACCGCATAACGGCTGCCTACGTACCCTCTCCGTTGCTCGAAGGGATCAAGCACGACCGTAGTTCGTCTTTGTTTAGATAGTATGAACTACCCCCGATAATAGCAACTATCTCTTACGTAAGATTGTATGAACTGTTATCATAACAGCAACAATCTCTAACTCATCATAAAGCAGCAGTATTATAAGCATGCCAAAGATGGGATGCGGTTGCACCGCACTAAAATGTTACAAGAACCATAACTGCAAACATTATAAAATTCCTTTTTCTATTAGGGCAGCGACGGTTCTACTCATAAGTTAAAGAGATCTCATTACATTGCAAAGTACAGCTATATTTCGGTCAACATTATAAGTACGTACGTAAGTACCCAAACTAGATTCACGGTAAAAATAGGTTTCAGTCATTCGACATCAAAGACCAACTAACAGCAGTTTATAAATCCCACTTTAGCCAAGAAGCCCGCTTTGCAAGCTACATGAAAGTATTTAACATTTTCGTTTGAAAATTAACAAGGATGAATATATTAAAAATGAAGAGTATGGGTATTAGTTCAGAACCGGTGAGTGGTCGCTAACAAGGCACAAATAGGTTAATGGGCATTGATAGCGAGAATCCACTATGCTAATACGTGACCCATCAAAACTAGCTAAATTAAATCTTAGAATTTTACTCATGAAACAAGCACTTAACCACATCGACACACTACGCTTACATCGGTTGGAAATGTAGAATACGTCCAAATTCATAAATTATATATATAGAATCAACATTTTAGCTTCAAAACAACTTGAAAAAGAAATATCACTCCTACAAGTGACTTTCCACCAACCTTGAACATGGCACAAGATTTAAATAAAAAGCTTATTATACTAGTAGTAGTATGTGTCCACTAACGCACATGCGTAACTTCTATTCGGACAATGGTTTGAAATCATTTTCTTCTACACAATGTCCACTAATTACGTCGTTTAAGAGCACACGTAACTAAACACCAAACATAGGTATTAAAAATAATTTAGCATCCTTGAATACATCAATACATTTTTCTAACAATCTTCATATTCGCAGATCTCACCCATAAAATATAGCGTGATGTATGTATAAACTAAGGCACCGGCAGTAATCAAGACCCAAGTTAATGTATCAATCGTGAGACAGTACATGTTGAACACTCGATCGAAACGAAAATATTTAAGATTTAAGATTTCACACACCATTACCTAGCTCGAGACATGAAATCCTAATGAAACAAGTAAGTAATTAAATCACCGAAATGAAGATGAGAATCTATATTCCCTTGCGCATAGAACTAGTTATAGGATGACTCAAAAAGCCATACAAAGTGAATATCAAAACCAAAACTACACTTATTTACTACCTCGCTAGCATCAACCCGTAATGTAAAAAAAGAACGATACAATTAGAGGCAACAATGCACATACCGTGATACTATGTGTCTAAGTCGGAAACTAACAATTGCATACACCATATACCCAAGGCTTTGCGGTGGAATGATAGTTCAAAAGTCTGCACATAGTTCATTTTAATCAGTAATTTCGCAGATTTCTAGCTTCAAAGATGCTTTATAGTTCAGGCCATATCTTACTACCTCAGAAAAACGGAATGTTCCACGGCACTTAATATGTCGTTAGAACCGTAGTTCGAGGCCTTTATTTGATCGAGAAGAGACCTTAAGCTAATTCTACTTCTAAGAGGATCAAACCGATGCCAAACAAGTCCGATATTTAAAACCAAGTACTCCGAGTTTTCGATTTTTAACTAACATGCTATGTTTGAGAAGCCATAATTTCTAAATTAGAGAACCAAATTAAGCATATTATATCATTTTGAAATAACAGATAACCCTCACGGATTCTTAGAACAAACCCATACCCAATTCAGAGTCTAAATGGCCTAAAATCACACGGCAAAAACCGGCACAGTGCTCAATTTGGGTAAATTGTCAGTCTTGACTGCATGTACATTCCAAGCTCTATATCTTCCAAACTACAAGTCCAGATAACATGCCCTTTTAACACGCTCGTAAAGGACACTTAAGCGAACACTTTTTTTGTGTAGGGAACATCAACTAACTCTTTACCTATGCGCATTAATGTTGGCCTCTCGAACATTTGTCCAGTCAGCGGCGTCTCCCAAATGAACTCTATTCTAGATCTCGATTTCATAACATAACTTATACAAGTTGATATTTCTACACACTCATCCAAGTAAAACTAAACATTTTATAAAGCATTAGAGTAAACACCAAAGACATAATTAAGAGGAATGGCAACAGTTGAATGTTAACTAGGCATTCTTCACCACGTTAACTCTTATTTCTTGCTTAAACATCATTTGTTCTTCAACTAAGAGTCACTTAGATACAACCTGCAATCAACTCACACAATTCTCCGTTCAAGGTACCAGTGATTCAATTCATATCCAAGGGTAACATCCATATGCATCAGAAAAGTAAAATCATGCATCCTCTCAATCAATTAACTACAGATTGTAGTGAATTTAGGAACGCACGTGCTTCCTCATCGTACATCAAAATGCGAGCTTAATCATTTCTAAGACTTATAAAATGCTACTGTCTATTAAGAAATTGACTAGCTAACAAGTAACTCCATTCATTTTAGAATTCAAACAATTCATAGACTAATCCTCTAGCTTTAAATCAAAGTTCTTTGAGACCTTTTAACAAACATATTATGAATCATAATCTCAATGATAAATTCAGGAATTTCACTAGTTTAAAATTAGAGCATCCATATAAGACTAAAACATACATGTAGAATACAAATCAAAGACATGAAAAACATGAAATTCTACAAAACCAAAGGGAAACTGGTACCCATTTTTCTTACAGCTTTCGTCATGCTTTTCATTAAAGCTTAATAACCATTTGGTCCATTTCTATAAAAACCTATAAACCTTGGTATGAATGAACCCTAATTTCAATTCAAAACATGCATTAAGTGCAATAACACAAACCCACAGATTGATGAAAATTACTTTGTTCAAAAGAGTGAAAATCACTTGCCATTAAATTTCTTCACACGAAAAAGATAAATTTCTAACCTTTCATCACATCAACAAGCAGGATCTTCATATGTAACTCAACATTAGCATTAATCCACGAAGCTCACTCATGCAAGAGAAAATTCAATTTTTGTTCCACAAGTTTCAGTCGCAGGGAGAAAGGAAGAGAAAAAAAAAAAGGAAGAAGGAATCTGATCTCCCCCTTTTCCATTCTCTGGTTTTAGGTTTAAGTCTCACATAAAATTTTCCACCTACCCCAGATGCCCTTTCTCTTTGGCATGTGTCGAGCATGCTAAGAATTTTATAATATTTTAAAAGTACCTACTCATCATGCTACTGATACTACTAAGGGATAACCCATTTAGTACAGATAATGGGTTCAGTTAAACCCGAGAAAAGGTTTTGAGTGTCACAGCATGCTTCCTCTCATGCGGTTCAGCTTGTCAGTCCACCATAACATCATACTTGAGGTTAATTTTTTGTCAAGTGGTTTATTCTTCATCCTGATCTTCATGTAAGTGCATACACATGGAAGACAAACAGAATTGTACCTTGTGGGGGCGAAGCCATATACTTGGCGTTTTCATTCATCCCAAGAGCATAAGGACACGAGTCTCGATTCGTAGTAATTGCAAATGCATATTTCTTGGCTTGAAGAAGGTGTTCACTCCTGAGTTGCTTAACGTTTGATGAGTTCATGTAGGACCAAGCATTAGAGCTCTTCAACTCATACTCCAGCAGTGTGTAGTGTGTGTTGTTGTTGCACATTGGGGCGAAAAGTCTGAATGCATCGTTCTTGTACTTGACATACTCCTTCGCAAGCTTTGGAATCCAAAATTTCTTGAATTCTTCGTAATCCTTCAAGTACGTGATCTGCAAAAACCATTTGGAATGTCAAACTCACATTTTTAATCAAAATTTTTACAAATGAACAAGTGATTATGTAAACAGAAGTTACACATAAGGTCTTGGGTTTTTCACTAGAAAAATAAGAATGTGTAACTTCAGATTACACATTATAAATGGTTGTGTAACTTCAGATTACACATTATAACTGCATTTGTAACTTCAGATTACACATTATAACTGTTTTCCGACATTAAAAAAATCATAAATCTTACAACACACACTACACATTATAAATGGAATAAGATTTCAAATGTATCGAAGTATTTACGTATGCTTGTGGCGACAGGAATATCGCTTTGTCATACTTGCTGTTAGAGTTCATCTTTATCCTCAATCTGCTAATGTAGAAGTCGATGAATTCTGACTCCAAGAAGGATTCTTTCTTGGTAAGTTGTAGCATTAGTTCTGCAGATATATTAAACAGCTGGCTACCATTTTCGTCGCGTTCAATCCAAGTAATGTCTCTGCATTACAAAGAAGTAAACTATTATTCATCAACATAACAGAATCAAGCAGTAATATCCAACAATCAATAACAGAATCAAGCCTACTTGGAGTCAAGCTACTTACGTTTTCGAATGAGTATGGAAATATTCAAGCACTTTCTCCTTATTCTCGCCTTCCAGCCTTTCGATAACTTCAGAACCTTTCACATCCTTTCTCATTGTTCCGTCATCTTCTTCAGCAACCTCATCCATTCTTTCTCCTTCTACTCCTGGAACTGCGTCCATTCTTTGTTCATTAACAGTCTTCTTAATCTTCTTTTACCTCTTTTCATACTGCTTCAGATCTTGTGTTGGAATTTTTCTATTCTTTAGCACACGTTGTTGTATGAATGCTGGTTGGTTTTCTCTTATTGTATTCGCAACTTTCTTCAGCAACTCTCCTGCAGGTATTGGAGTTTTATCTATTCCAAGGCTAAAAAAGTTCCCCTGTATTGTAGTTGTGCAAACAAATATAGGCAGAATCTCAGTAAATTAGCACATGTATGTAACTTAAAGTTACACAAGTCAAAATAATAATGTATTGTATGTAACCTCAAGATACACATGCCTTTTACAATGTGTAACTTGAAGTTACACTTCCATTGCAAACAAAACAAGCCAAAATAACAATGTACTATATGTAACCTCAAGCTACACATGCCTTTTACAATGTGTAACTTGAATTTACACTTCCATTACAAAAAAAAACATAAAGGAAAAATAAAACGGAAGAGTGGTTACCACTTGAGCTAGGTTCTGCATTCTCCATCACTGCAGGTCCAGGTTCAATTTTGTTAATGTCACCGACAATCTCATCTATAATTTCACTCACTGCAACATCCGTCATATCAGTAGGGTTAGCTCCTAGTTGCACCAACTCGTAGGTCCGAGCATTGTCATCTTTGTGTTTTGCGGTGTTGTAGCAGTTATCACCATGGAGTCCTCAAACTGTGTTGAAGCAAAACTGTCGTCAATAGTTTCTGATGTTGGCTGAGTTGGAGCAGTCAGAACTAAACCATCACCAATAGTTGCAGGTGTCTCTTCAATGACATTTGCATCATCACCTGTGGCTTTCTCACGCGGCTCAACCACAACACCACCTTCTGCATCTTTCTTTTGTGCCTCATCAGCAGCATGCGTCTCTTCATCAACTTTCTTCTGTGCCTCATCAACAACATCCGCAGAGTGTGTTTTTTCTTACCAATGGGCTTCTTCTTTTGATGAGCCTTGCGCCCCTCTGCAGAAGTTTGAGCTTGCAGAATTTTTGGCGTATTTCATTTGCTGTGCTCATACATGGAACTGCACAAGCATTGAAATGGGAATTAGGATGATGATTATGATGTTAAAATTTTTTTTAATAAAATTTCAAGAAGAATATATCATGTGTGATTGACTGGCTTGGATAACTAGCATGTGTAACTTCATGTTACACATGAATATGGCATGGATACCTAGTGTAACATGCAGTTACACATGTATCTAAATAGTGTAACTAGACGTTTCACATGCATATAGCATGTGTAACTAGGGATTACACATACATATGATTAGTTTACTCAACAATAATCAAGTGTAATCAAGTTAAACAAGCATATTAAAACTGAACAACTAAAAAATGAACCTAAAAAGGTTCAAAGACCTTAGTGTCAACTAATTGGGTACCTCTATCAAGTTAAAGAAGCATATTAAAAATGAACAACTACTTACATTCTTCATGGAAGGATTTTTCCGTGTCATCTTTCTCTTTCTCTTGCTTAGTCTCTTTCTCGGACTCTTCTTCTTCATGTTCACTACCTCCATGCTCAGTAGCTCCATCTCCTTGTTGATCAGTTGCTCCATGCAGTAACTCTACTTCTTTATGCTCACTAGCTCCACGATCAGTACCTCCATGTACAGCATCTTCATGTTGCATAAACTCTTCCTAGGTCACTTTGTAAGGATCAATACCCATTGCTTCCATAATTTGGCAACTAAAATTGTGATCTTGAATTCTGCTGTTCCTGAAAGGTCCCCTTCTGATATCCGTTCTCTGGCAATTGCATACACTACTTTAAACATTGCTTGGTTTGCTTGCAGTTGCTCTTTCAGTTGGCCATTCTCAATGGTTTGCGCTTTTGACCCACCTTGCGTGTCGTCCTTGTTGGGTACCACGGTTGATATACCTAGTGCTTCTCAAAGTCATGGAAAACTCACCACCACAAAGCTAGGAGTTGGCTGCAATTAATGATGGAGAGGTTAAAAGGAGATAGCAAAAACAGGTTGAACATTCTAAATATACAAATTTTCAGTTGTATGTGTAACTTAAAGTTACATAAGCAGATTTTATATGTGTAACCTATAGTTACACATATAAATTGAATTCACTGGTGTTATGTTTGAATGTGTAACTATAGGTTACATAAGCACATTTAAATGTGTAACTTATAGCTACACATGACAATTCTGATTACATCAAAGTTATATCTAAATTATATTGACATTACCATAAATTTACAAAACTTAAACCAACTAACACTTACCGAAAACTGTGTCATGTCTGTTATAGAAATGTAATCCGAAATCTGGTATAGATCCCACCTTCCAACCCGCGGGATATCTTCTTCGTGGTTTGCAACTTTCGGGATTGAGCTTCGGGTGCATGTTCAAACAAACAATATCTGCAACATATATAAATTTTAATTAGTCAAGCAAATAATATTAAAATATCATGAACGTAACACTAAAAGTGCTGGAATAGAAATTACACACAAGCTTTTACCAGTAAGTACTGCACATAAGCCTTCACATTTGCCAAGCAATTAATATTATCATGAATTTCTTCAAACAAGTGCTCGTGTATTAAGTCAGGCCAAGACACCTTGAGCACCGTCTCATATGTTTCAACGATACTAAGATATTTCACGTTCACTCCATTAGCATTTATGTCGCCAAAAAATAATACACAGCAAAGATAAAAACCTATCAAACAAACTAGATCCTTCTCATCAATTTTCTTTCTTTTCCCACTTTTGCTCCTTTTGGTTATAAGTTATTTTATCTTCTCTAAATTTTTTGTCTTAGTCACTGTTGTCTGATGTGTTGTAGACTTAATATCGGTGAAGAACTTGCTGTACAAAACATTGTCAATCAAATCCTTATGAGAAAAGTTCTTTAATAGCTTTTGACCCTTTCTACTTCCAATCCTTTGCATGTAAAATAAACCAGCCAACTTTGCCGGTGTAGACTCTATAAACTTATCATCACCAAACTTGAAAGAACAAGGTGTGTCACAATCCATATCAAAGCAGTTCAAAAGCTTCAAGACGCCACTTTTGTTAGTAGTGATTTGTTTTGTTGTACTTGGTAAAGCTGGATCATACTCATCGTAATACATCATTACGAGCTTACCGTAAGCAACTCTCAAAAGATATCTCTGAGCCCTATTAGTCAGTCCTATAGGTTTTATCACCTTTACCAAATCCTTAACAGCATTCAAGGATTGCCTTAATTTTCCTGTACACATCACACACAAAAATAGCATGAGTCAGTATTTTGTGTACTTATCAAATACACTCCTTTATAACTGCAAAATCAAAATCATGTCACAAACTATGTGTATTTTCCAAGTACACAAACCGAATCATTCTATTATGTGTTGTGTAACCTCAATTTACACATGCATAAGAATCTGTATTTGCTGTGTAACTATAAGTTAATCACACCACAAGGCAAGTCAGTGGTGAGATTTTTGAATGTGTAGCTTGTAGTTACACGGTCAATTGGAAAGTTAGTGTTGATATTTTCAATGTGTAAATTATAGTTACACATACACAGTCAATCAATATATAACCCATTGTAGAGTCATTGGTGAGATTGTTTAAAGTGTAACTTATAGTTACACATGCCCTTAGCAAGTCAGTGGTGAGATTTTCCATGTGTAACTTATAGTTACAAATCTAGGCTCATTTCTATAAGATTTTCCATGTGTAACTTATAGTTACACAGTCAATTGGCAAGTTAGTGTTGAGATTTTCAATGTGTAAATTATAGTTACACATACACAGGCATTACATATGATCAAAACATGAGATTCCAAATGTGTAAATTATAGATACACAGCTCCTTGGCAACTCAGAGGCGACATCTTGAATGTGTAACTTACAGTTATATAGGCTCATTTATATGTGTAACTTCAAGTTACACACTCAATATACATACCACAATACAGTCAGTGGTTAGATTTTGAATGTGTAACTTAAAGTTACACAGGGCCTTGTTTGTATAGTTAAACATTAACAAAGGCATTTTCACTAGCATGATACCATATCAACACATATACTCAAATAATTTCACATCTAAGTACAAAACATTGTCAATCACTACTAGTTACACATCCTAAACACAACCAATTTTTTATGTGCAACTACTAGTTACACATCCCAAGGCAAGTCAGTGGTGACAGGCTCATTTGGTATGTGTAACTATAAGTTACACAATCAATATACAAACCACAACACAGTCAGTGGTGACATTTTGAGTGTGTAACTTATAGTTACACATGTCCTTGTCTGTGTAGTTGCACATTCACAAGTATTACATGAGAAATAAACATGAGACCATGACAACAATAGTTTTCACATCTTAGTACATGTAATTGTATCATCTTTTCCAGGGGGATTCATTTTTCCTTTCACCATTTTTATTTCAAAAGAAAATTGATTCTGAATCTGCAGTTGATGTAGTAATAAAATCAAGTTAGTTGATTGCAATTCAACTTAGAGTTTCTAGGGTTTTCAAACAGTAACATCTCAGAAATGAAATCCACTAAATCAAATTACAATCAGTGATATCACATCCATGACTTACCTTTGTTTCTATTCAGTCAGTTATTTCATGGATTTTATGCACAAACGATTGTTCTCCTTCTCCGATCTGTAAAATTATCAGTCAGAATGAGTTATGTTCGTTATAATCTCATTACAAACCCTAGTTCAGAAATTTTTGACACACGAATTAGTAACAACAAGAATCAAAACTAATAGATTCAAATCAAAACATACCTAGTGATTCATCGTCGGAGTATTTCATTAACAGGAATCAGTAACAACGGCGATTTAGGTTTTGAATCTGAAACCGAAATCAATTTCGTGATTTTTTTGGTTTTGAAACTGTTTCGATATGTTTCTCTGATTTAGGGGTTAGCAGATTCAGCAGATGATGAATAGTTTTTGATCTCGATCTTTGTTTTGCAACAGATTTCAGGAAGATTTCTTGATTTTTTGGTTTTTTTTTCTAGATTTGTTTTCTGTTTTCAGGTGAGTGAGATTTGTTTTCTCACTCCTGGGAAATGAAATAATGGCTTCTGAACGAGAGAAAGGTAGGTGACGTCTATTATATACTCGAGGCTAATTTAGTCTTTTCGCTTTCATTAAATTTATTTTTTAATTCGGGGCCTGGTTTTAAAACTTTTTTAACTAGGGGCCTCATATTATGGGTTATCCATGGGTGGGGCCTTAGCCTAATTTTCCCTTTAGAATATTGACTTGCAGTCAAAATGGGCGGAAATATAAATTCTCTTAAAACCATCCCATTTTTCATCGTATTGCTGGTCATTCCCATTAGGTTTTTATTCTCCTTTCTTGTTCCGTCCAATTCACCCGCTAAGCTTAAGTATTTTTCTTTTACAATCTGCTTGGTGCTTGGGTGAAGTTTTTGATTATCTGAGAATGGTGGATAACTGATCTATGATGATGTTGCATCAATCTAGAACAATTCAATAATATTGACAACTGCAAAACTATTATAGTATAAAATTGCTTATCGAATTGTCTTTAAAACTACAAGTGGAGTGCACGTGCGTTGCACGCCGTCAAATGCTATGGTTGAGTTTCCCACTTTCACCATCCGTTTAGGTAGCCACATCACCTCCAATATATGGGCTATAGTTCAGGTGCCAACACTTTCTCGTTCCGTCAGTTTTCGACAGCAAACGACGTTGTTATGTTTTCCACACTACATTTGAAAAACCTGGAAAACCTTATTGTCTTATGAACCTTCAAGTTTCATTTTCAGATACTAAGTTAAGAATCTTGAGATTCATATCATGTTACTACATAGACTAATTAGACTGCCACGTGAACAAATACAGATTGGTATCATGTCATACATCCCTCAGAAAGTTGCAGACGTACACCTCTGGCAAGTAAGTTTCAATCTCTTCTAATGGGATGACAGATTCATCTCTCGTATTAAAGAAAAAAATAATCACAGATTCATTCAATTATTCTCTGCCGGCAGATCAAGGAAAGAACTAACTGGCGAATACATTTATTACTAATACATACATACAATCTAATGCTAACACAACAATGATAAATTTGGATGCTCAAAATTGAACCAAAATTAGGAGAAAATATGAGAACCTTCTCATTCTGAAGAGTGAAGACTCGAACATTTGGTCTAGTTCAGGTGCCAACATTTTTCCGTTATGCGATTTTGTCAGTAAATCAAATTTCCATAATGCATCTCTACCGCATACATGAATCAAAATGCAAGCCAATGAGTTTAGTAACCAACATATATATGGAGATACAATAATTTGTTAATGAGCAAATTTGGTGATGACGAATTCTATTCTATAGCTAATACGACACTTTTCTCTTTCAGTATTGCTTGTTCATGATGAAGGAAGACTTCTGTTTTCCACATTTTGTTTTCTTTCCTTATACTGTTTTCACCTATGCACATTGTGTATCAATTTCTCCTCGTTTTTCATGTTTTTCTTGACGGTTTCTATAGCTAACATGTCGCCTTTCTCCTTCAGTAGCTCGTTGTTCTTGGGTCATCATGTTTCTTCGAGTTGCAGAACGACTTTGAGATGTATCCATCTCTGTTGGCTTCAATTCACCCCGGGAAAACAAGTACCAATTAAACCATGACAATCAAAATACAATTTGAGTTAAAAAATCACTTGTTCTCTACTAATTAAGTGGTAAAGTATGAATCTAATTACAGTAGGTGTAATTCATAAGAGAAGAAAAAACCTGTAAGTAGAATTTGGGGATTTAGGGTTCTGATTCCTCACTAATCTCTCTACATTTCAATTCCCTCTTTCCTTTTCCTTTTTTTGCAATCTTCTTTTAGTCGACTAATTCCCAAACAAACCCAAGATTCCAATCCGTCTCTCTGTTTGTCATATCTCCGAGAGCCGAAAGAAGAGAATAATTTTGTCGGGAGCTGATATCTATGTTGCTGTTAAACCGAGAGATCTAACGGATGTATGTGATATTGTTAACGGATGAGATTAAATGTGCGAACGTTGAAATTGGGCGGTGAACGAAAAAAAGGTTAACGAATTCGGATTTCCTTGCTGGCATTAAAAGGGGGAGATTAGCGGCAAGAATCAAAGAAAAAAAAGAACCACCGTGACGTCGAGATGTCAAGAACTTTAGGTGGTCCGAGCAGAACATATGAGCCAAAACGTTGCTTAGTTAAAATCCAATCAATGAGATCCTACATTAAAGGATGTCTTCTATATGAAAGACATCATCGTTTGTCCACACTTCATCACTATATATAAGCTGTAAACGGAAATGTTAATTCAAAGACACAATGCTAAGCATTTTTATTTTTATTTTTATTTTCATAACTTAAATATATAATCTTTCTTTATAATAAGAGACACCCAAAATGCCACATGTCGTAGTCATAATCATTCATAATTATGGTGAAGCCATGTCAGCATTAATTGTCCATGTCATCGCATTCTAATTGGCTATTCCGACCGATGTTACTATAAGACACAGTCCAGTTGGCAATTCCAAGAGATACTACCATTAGATACAATGTAATTTCAAAAGGCACAACCATTGACCACAATCCAACAGGAAACTCCAATAGACACAACCATAAGACACCATTTAGTGGACAACTCCAACTGATACTGATAAGAGATACATCTGTTATATGTTTTCGGCAGCCTACATCTATCAAATCTTTTCGCAGACCAACTCATTCAAAGAAACGTAAACATAACCGATAGACGAGATTGCTTTAGTTTATGGAGAAGACACATCATTACATCCTCCATGGCAATACATGTTATCAAAACTTTCCAATCCACCCCTGTCACATGATATAATGACACTCTTTCTCAATATCTTAAGAGTTTTTTTCACTCTCACCTCTTTGTAAGGAGCCCTCTCACGCAAAAAGACACAAAGAAGAGCCACAAGTTATCCTTATAAATGGTAATATTTTAGCCATTTTTTAATGTCCGTAGATTCTTAATTACCGGGTAAGAGATGTCATTTGATTTTGATGCACTTTACTAACATAATTAGTGCTTGATTTATTTTATTTTGTAATGATTTGTGGGATGTTTGCTGCGGAGAATGATATGTGATAAATTAGTGGAAAGCTGTAGTTTTGAGTCGTGCAGATATCGAAGCAAATACACTTCATGTATTCCTTTGGGTAGCGTATATTATCTCTAAGTCCGTAGGTATGTTATGCAAACTTCTAAAAGTTTCAATGCATTTGTATTATTATACGGCTCATGAGTGTTTTTTTCTTTACAAAATCTATGTCGGGTATCCATTGCAACTGTCATCGCATTGTGCATTTGAATTTTTTTTTGAAGTACGCTCGGAAATCTATGCCAGGTATTCATAGTCTTTCAAAGCAACTTTGATATATAATGAAGCCCATCATTGTAACATTATAAGCCGATAAGAAGGACAATGTTCTAGGATTGTATTTGAGTGTCGAGACAGCGGTGATTACAAAGTTGAAGTGGTTTCGCTGTTCCAAACACATTTGAAGGTATAGGTGGAAATGTTTAATAACAACAACGGGAAGAAGTTTAAGATGGAACCCACAGTCATCATCATCACTAGGATGAATTAGTAAAACATTTGCAGAAGCCGGAATAGAACTTTAAGTCAAGGGATCCGTTAGCAATAGGAACACCACAAAATGTTCTTCATTATGTCGTTGTTTTCCACGTGGGATCATGAATTTTCCACGTGGCAATGTAGAAAAGCATTTTGAAGAATCACTAGACAATGTAGAAAAGCATTTTGGAAGTAAAAGATTTTGGAGGTGTTAACAATGAAATATTAGTATTGATGGAGAATCACGAGACATGGTTGGTCATTGAAATACCAAAGATGGTTCATGGTTGCATTCCTAACGAAACATCATGTATATTCTACAAAATATTCAAAGATTCTCAAATCATTCTCATTATCTGTAAATATCACGTTCAAGTAGACTTATAGTGGTCTAGCAAGAAATCTTTATAATAAAGAGTATATTATTTAGCAACAATACAAGATAATCTGCCTTCTTACGAAAGCGAAGAAATGTGATAAATCAGCCAGAAATCTTTATAATAAAGAACAATAATTTCTTTTTAAGTTTACTATGTAGAAGTAAGAAGAAAAGCACATGAAAAATTTAGGTCCTCGATTCTCGCTTTTGAGGAAAATCCAAACATATAAATCAGATTCATATAGATGAGACAACTTTAATGAGACACTTTCTTATATTTACATAACTATACGTTTTATTCCGTGCGTATGCACCGGGTTAAAGGCTTGTACCAAAGAAAGAGGAACAAGGAAAAACGAATGATTGAAGTTTACCAACCTCAAGCATTCAGATTAGAACGTGGAAGAGATGTTTTTGAATTCTCTAGGGGATTTATTTAAGACAAAATAAAGATTTTCTACTGTATTAGTTATACTTCCGCTTTGAGTTCGTAAATTAGATCAGGCATGCGCGAAGTAATTTTTAATGAGCAGTTATGGATCCCTTCGTGCATGATCGATCAATTATTTAAATCAGTTTAAGGCTAAGTTTAGTTTTGCAGAGAGATCTCAAAAGTAAGCGATGTTAGACTTGTTCAAGGTGATCGCGAACGAGAACGAAAGCAATAGTCAGGGATGACTAAGGCTATCGGATTAATTTATCTATTTCCTACCTTTAAGACGGCAAGTCAACTTGCATATACCAAAGTCAGCTTTCCCCTAAACGTTTTTAGCTTTCCCTATAACAAAAATCGAATCTTACAGAAATTCAATTTTGATTGATGATTATAGATTCACTATTGTTTGCTTTTTTAACAGAACATGGGTTTGGAAAAATATGTGCATTTGTTGGATGTCCATTGTTGTGTTTAGAGTATTGATTGTTGTGTTTTGAGCTTTTTTAGTTCTTCATTATTAGGGACATGTCGCAAAACATGCCTAGCTCAGTGGACTTCCTCAAATGAGTCGAACTAGGGTCCGTCCACCAGTAAGACAAACACAATCGTTAAGTTGTTTTCTGCTATTTAATAAACACCCAATCTAGGAGAAAATCATCACTGGACCATGTAATGCGACACTGTATATCAAGAATACAAAACAAAGCTAGGCTAAGTTTGCCTGTCTGAGTGGTGGTCAGGATTTGTCCGTGGGAAAGATAAATCAAGGGTCGTGGTTCTCCTGACCACCCCCTACAACTCGCACACGTGGCATTAATTCCAATATTATGATTGAAAAATGAATACTCAAGTCAAGATATGGAATTTCAAAAATTATAACGGAGAGGTTCGAACTCATGACCTATTGTGTCATAAGAGTGGCCTCTAACCAGTGTTCCACCTTGGTTGGAATTGATAGAAAAGATAAATCAACAGTGGTGGTTTGTTCAACTTAAATACCATAATTGCTTTATTAATTAGTGTTTCACTAATTGCACATAATAAATAATCTATTCATTATTTTGAAATGTATTTGCATTCTAAAATATTTGTTTGAAAATTATGTTTGTTCATAAAAATAATCATAAAAAATTCTAAATCATAAATCTAAATTTCGCCTCCGATGTTTATAGAATATTTTTTATATTTTACATTCTCAAATCATGCGACCTCATGATGACAAATCAACAATATCAAATTACGGATCAATATGTATAGTTTTCATTCACTGGGTTAGAAGGTAGAGTAGACACAGATGGGTAGATCACACGCAGAACATGACTGAGAATACTTCAATAATTTGGTCAAGAGATAAGGTCAAAAATTTAAGAGTAACTTTCTATATGACTAATTAGATCGGCTTCGATAGGAGTAAACTAAAATATGGATTAATAATAATTTTCATGTAAGACAATTGCAAAACATAGTTTGGCTAACTCTGCCTATGTAAAGAGTGGTCAAGATTTGTCCTTCCTCAATTGCTATGTTATGTGAGAAGAAGGTGATATCTAAGATTGAGGTATAATTCAAATCTATTAGATTCATACCATTTACAATTGGATGCCTTGAAAAAATTTACGTGTTGTTATTATTATTACAGGCAAGTTATACATTGACCACACTTGCGCAAATAGCTCACTTCGCAAATGATTGGTGTTGCCTATACTGTCTAGAATGTAACGAGGAATTTGAGGAAACAAGGCACCAGAAGCAGTGTCCGGAGTATTTTGGATATAGTAACTTAGACCCGATGTAATACTTATATATATATATTTTTTTTTTCTTTTTTTAATTTTTCCATAATCTATTTATTTAAGAAAAATGAACATTGCAAATACATAACATCAAAAAAAATTAGACAGATTGCGTTTGACAATAATGACTACTGATGGTCCGGAAACGACAAAAGAAAGGAATTATTGTAGAAGAATTGTTAGGATATACAACGGATTACTTGATACGAATGAGAGAGGTATAACTATTTCGATTCTGAAATCACATAAAGTTCACAGTAGAAGATGACATCAAGTTTAAAGTTAGTAACAAACATAATATGGATAACTAAAATGTTAAAAACAAAAAGGATATATAAACTTAGAAAGCCGTGGGACTTGAAGAGGCCAATTTTGAAAACTACAGTCTTAGAAAGCAACGATCCACAATACCATAATTTTTTTTTATAAATATTCAAACGTAGAATATGTCAACTTTTGGTAAAGGATCTATTAACAATATATTAATTTTAAATAGGATCATGGAGTACAATATGTGTTCAAGGTTCTTTATGAGGTAATGTGTCGCCAGATTGTATTCCAAATGAAGGTAGGAACATACGGAAGTGACAAAATGTCCAAGACTTTTGAAGTTACCAAATCCTTCGTTAAGACGAATTGTTGGGCACAATACTTTGTTGAAGATTTAATGGCAGAGGTTCGCATATATACAATCCCTTCGAAAAGGTAATGGGTACACATTTTAAACATTGTCATCTAATGGGTGTTGAAAAATTACAGGAAAATCATGTCACATTGGATAGTTTGTATCATTCGTTCGATGAAAAAAAAAAATACTATTATCTGCCTATTTGGAGGATCGACAACATGACCATGATAGATGAGTCAGCTGGAGCGAAATAGGAGCATGTGGTGACTTTTATGGACGATATTGATTAGTTGATTTCACTGAGATGAGCGCTGCTGACGACATATTTCCAAAAAATATTTAAACTTCCATGTTCATGTAGAGCATTATCTCATTATAAGCAATGAACCTAAATAAAAAGTGTCTGGAAGTTAAGATTATATTTCTTTCGTTTGAGCAAATCTCCGGCGGTAAAATATTAAAGGAAAAAACAAAGTAAAAAAGAGAGGAAAATCCCAACTATTTTTATGACAAACACATATTAAATCATAAGGAGTTGATAAGTATTCGGGACACAAATTATACGATATATTAAAAATGAACCAACATTATGGCCCGTGCCGTTACGGCACGGGTTAACGGCTAGTATCGTATAAAGGATAAGTCTTAAGTTCTAATTTGATGCTTTTATTTATAATGTTACAGTTTTACAGATTCGAACAACAAAGCTGAGTCATAATAGTTCTTAAACAAGAACTTATTCATTTTTTTGCCGACTTTAACTGTCTTGCTAGTAAAATGAGCCCTATGGTAGAAAACCCAGACAAGATTGTAGATGAATAGCAAAGTGCAAGCAGCGCTCCTCTCAACGACTGCATTTAGGTAGCCAAGTGTATCAATATAATGACAGCCAAGCAATCAAAAAAAAAAAAAAAAAAAAAAAAAAAAAAACTAGTACGAAAATAACGTAATACGAGGTTGGTTGGTTCGTGAAAGATTACCTTCCCTAGCAACAACGCGTTGTCATTTGCATACTGCAGTGAGCTCTCTGGTGTGCTTTGGATGCCTTGGCTTAATTGCCAGCATATAATCCTTAATATCAATAATCACATGTAGTTCAGTAAAGGTTTGCTCACTTTACTATTCTTGTCAGTGGAGAAAGTGGAGAAAGGCTTTACCCGAAAACAAACGCAATCGCAGCTCCAATGTTGGCCTTGGTTGCTGTTAGCTCTACTTGTAGGTTTCCAAACTGCATTTGACAAAATACATGCATCTTGAATCTGAAAGTTTGAGAGTGTTATTGATTTCATAAGTGAGAAGAGTTACCTTTAGCATCCTCTCCGTTTTAGGTTCTTCATCACTCGCTGAGGTCACTGCACTTGCAGACAGGAGTTGTCCAGCCTTGATCATTGCTTTGGCAATCTGATGATAGTTATAAAGCATCAAAAACACCACTAGTTCAATGCAGAGAGCTAACTGGAAAGAAGTTATGCTTGTCCAAGACTCAAATGAGTTGAACTAGTCTCTTGGATTTAATAGCGGGCAATATTTTCAAGGACTGAGTAAACTGAAGTCCAAAAGACAAAAGGTAAAAGTGTTCAGCCAAAAAACTGACCTCAATTCCAATATGGATATCTTAGAAATAAAGCAGAAACACCTATTTCGGCATTCAGGGGTTTGATAAAAGTAAGTAAATAGTAGTTTTCAAACCACTAGTTTAATTGAACTTCACGTAAACAGTATATATTTCAGTAATTTTTGGGTTCATATCAAGTGTTGTTTGTTGATTACCCTTTGTAACTCCCCTTGACCATACTGTCCCATGGATTGGAATCTCCGGCCAGAGGATATTAATCGCTTGCCAAAAGCTACACCAACAAAGAAAGAAAGGAAAACAAATGAATAACTAAAAGTTCATACGTAAGAATAAAAAAATACAGTTACATGCTTGGTTTCTTGCCTGATTTGGCATTGCCTTTCAATAAGCTGGCCAGAGCAGGGAGCTTGCGTGCAATATCATTGGAGGTTGACGTATCAGCCACTTCCCATGCTCTAGATAGGTTCAGCAGTGCCTCTCCCAATCTCTTGGCCACACTAAAATGACAATTCCAAGCAATTTTTCAACAATAGAATAAGAAAATCAACAGGTGAGTGAAAAATGGGTCACCACCGGAATTTGGAAAGAGACATCATATTTATTTAGTTTCAGTGTATTGCCGCCTCCCCCCCAATCCTTAAAGGTTAGACATATTGACCCGCTTCCTCCATCAATGCATCAATTGAGAGTGTTAAATTGATTTTCAGCTTATCAGCAGAGAAGAGATGAGCTCTATGGGTACTTTGAGACCATGGAAAAACATCAAACTTTTACGAAGATGATTGAGTACTAGCCCGGAAAGCCATAACTATCAAAAAAAAAAAAAAACAAACTATATTACTCACCTTTTTATCAGACCAGACACATATAACCATGGAACAGAGCCAGCAAAACACAATATCGACAAGACAGCAACGGTTACCAAGTTACAGAATTATGTCATTTTGGGTTCAGAAGCAGATGAGCCAGAGAAAAAATCAAAACAAAGTGGGGACTTCTACAATGAGTTAGTCATTAGTCAGTGTCTTTATCTTCTCCCAGTCAGAAAAAGAAGCTGCAATTTTCAGTAAATCGACCAGGATTCCCATATTTGAATAAGTTGACTAGGATAATTGAAATGACTTAAATATATCATGAAATAGTCATTATGAAATTGAGTAGCAAATCAAACTCATATAATTAATCAATTATTTTATTATTCATATATAATTGAGCAGCTATAATTTACTTTAGGCATCTTAGATCGACAAACAGGGCATGTATTTTTCTGTCCTTACCACTTAAGTAAACATGCATTGTGAAACAAATGCATGCATGGAACTATTGTTATATCTTCGCCCATCGTCAACTCCTGCATCCAAAAACTCCTCCAAGCAAATCATACACAGTGATGATGTCTATAACTTTTTCCAAAGTTTTGTTTCAACTAATGGATTATCCAAATGAAATTCAGACCTCAATCCCATGGCTTTATACTAAAGTCACTAAACTCAGAAGAAGACGCCATAATTAGATCAATTATCTCTAGCTCTCATTCTCTCCCACAAGGGAATGCAACAGAGAGTAGTAACTAACAAGGGAGGATCCATAGCTAGAAAGAGGGTATTTAACTGAACGCCTATATGTAACATGAGTGCACAAATGTACACCAGGATGCCAACACAGAAACCAAAAGCGCATGGTGCTATTTATTAGAGGGGATTAATCTAAGCTGTCAACTGTCAAGCGCTAAATTTCAATTCTATTGGGAAAAATTCATAACTACAAGTTCCTCAGATACTGAAAATAGAATGAAACAAATCAAACTTTGGAAGGGTGAGGCGCCCAGAGACGACTGCAGTCTGCAGAGTGCACACCTCAAAAACAAAAAACAAACAAACAAACAAAAAAAAAAAGGGGGGAAGAAACCTCATCAATGACAGGCCCGCACGAAATATCGAAAGCTGCATCGTTTAGCTTCAGTGCAGGTTCACCGAAGAACAATTCCCGAAACTCCCAAAATCAAAATCTAGATATGTATATCAATTAGGACAAATTGATTGTTTTACGAAATAGGAATCCCACTTACGTCGAGACGAAGATCATTAGGAAGTTGAGCAAAGTAATCCGGAGGAAGAACAAAACTTTCCTGCAAAAACAAATTAATCAATCACTTATAAAATTTATCATCATAAACCCAACCCAAGAAAATGTTATCTTACAGAGATATCTTGAAGGAGGGGTTGGATATCTTGATCGAGAGAAGAATCAGGAGAATTTGATTCAGTAAGGGCAAAGGAAATCGTTAGGGATCTGTATTGAGTGATTCTTCTTTTCAAGGGTCTGTAATAAGGATGTAAACAACGAGTATGAAGAGAATTTTGAAAAACAGGTAACTTAGGATGGTAAATTAGATTAGAAAGACCAAAAAGAGACGCCATTCGCTAACCGTTTGTTGCTAATATCAACTACAGTAAGAGGAACCTCAGTTGTAACTATTAATGTTGATGTGTACAGCTAAATCTGTCCGGCTGCGTTATATCTTTGGATGCCACGTGAAAATCTGTTGGATTCACAATATTTCATACGTGTCAGTATATTATTGGTTACGCCCAATATCCCATTATCCGGTTACTCACCGTTTTGGAAGTGATATTTCATTAATCACAGCAACAGGATAATTTGCAATTTTGCCAATTCAATTTGGCCAAGGATCTCTCCTGCACTTCATCAATCAATGGCTCATCATAATTCTCATTTGATAATTCTAATTCTGATTCCAATCCTATAACTTTTCGGCAAATACCGTAAAATTTTGATAAATTAACAGTTTTGGGACAGTTAAATTCTATCAATTTAGCGAACTATTAATTTATCGATAAATTAATAAGTCTATAATACAAAACAAAGCTTGGCTAAGTTAGGCTAGATAAAGAGCGGCCAAAATTTATCTAGGAGGGATAAATCTACGGCCGTGGTTTTTTCAAATAACCATTATAAATACTTTATTAATTAGTGTCCTATTAATTGCTCATATATATATTGATCGGTAAAGAATTTGGTGCTGGCGAGTTTAACTCGAGGTCCAGTATCATCACCCAATGACTTTACCATCATGCAAGAAAATCTATGTGCTCTTTAGTTAACGATTCCAAAGAAAGGTTAAAAATTATATTAATAATTTTTAATGGTGGTAGTGAAAGAAGCAGTGGGTGGTGGAAACAGTGGCGGATATTTGTGAGTGGTGGAGGTGGTAACGTTACTAGTGGTTGAAAAAATAGTGGGCGTGGATGGTTTTTACGTACGGTGGTGGATCTTAGTGACTAGTAGTGGACAATAATAGTTTTGTGTCTTTGCAAAATGATATTGTGATAGATGTAGTTGGTTGTTTTTATCACAACTGGTAAGGACAAAACACAAATATTTTGAGGAGGATACTTAAATCATATAAGACAATATGAACATGACCAACATGAAATAGCAAATTAGTATGAATCATCCAAATGGGATCTCAACTATTTATAGTACCCAATCGAATAAATCACCGTTTTTAGTATTAAAATAAAATTGATTACATTTCCGTAATACAAAACAAAGTTTGGACAAGTTAGGCTAGATAAAGAACGATCACATTTAGGCTGGGTTTGGTAATGCTTTTATTTTTCCAAAATCGCTTTCAAAACTTATATATCTCAATAATTTTGAAATTGGTGTTTGGTAAAAAAAAAATCAAAGTACTTTTTACCCAAATCACTTCTCAAATACCTCAATTTTTAAAAGCAGGGGAGGAGGAGCTTTTAAAAGCTACAAAAGCATAAGCTTTGGTCCTACCTAAATTTAATGTTTGATTTATCCTTTTTGTCTCTATTTTATTTTGTAAATGACAAAAATTACCCTTATATACAATCAACTTTTTATTTCTTACATTTTATTTTTTTAAATATTATTATATTTTATTTTCAAACCGTTTTATGATACAATTCCATTTAATTGGTCAAAAATAAAAATAAATATTCAATAATTACTTAAATTTAGTTTAATTTTTTGTTTGAAAATTATATATATATATATATATAAAAAAATTTAACAATTAGTATTTTAATATATATATATAATCATAATATTAGTAAATTTAATAATAAATATTTAATTGTAAAAAATTTAATTATTTTTAAACCCAATAAAATTGAATAAAACTATTTTCAGAAATATGTCCGTTTTTGTCATTTGCCACAACAACAATGGTTGAATCTCATATTTTACCAAACACACTTTGATTGCTTTTTTAATCAGCTTTAACTTAATTAATATTTTACCAAACGTCTAACTGCTTTTTTCCCACAGCACAGCACATCAACGCACATCAGAAAAGTGCTTTTATAAAAGCCACATCATTACCAAACTAGGCCGCTATAAATGATCACGTTTAATTAAAATTTAATAATAAATGTTCAATAGATATTTCATAATAAATGTTTATTTAATTAATCAAATGAATGTATTTTTGTTGATACATAATAAATTTATTTGATATTAACCATATCAGTAAGCATTAATGGTGGTTGTGATGGTGGGAAGTGGTGGGGATAATGGTGGTGGGTATTGGTGAGACTGGCGGAGTGGTGACGATAATGTGGTGGTGGAAGAAGTAGTGGTAGTAGGGTGAGAAAGGGGTCCTAAAATAGGTAATTTAAGCACTAATGGTGGGTGGTGGTGGTGGATCGGCGGTGGGGATAATGGTGGTGGATATTTGTGAGACTGGTGGAGTGGTGACGATAATGTGGTGGTGGAGGAAGTAGTGGTAGTAGGTGAGAAAAGGTGTCCTAAGATAGGTAAATTATTTAGTAACCCTTGGTTATTTTTCTTCGTTTTGTTTTAATTTGATTTTAGTTTTCAAATTACTTTTTTTTTTAAATTAAAACAATTTTTAAAGGCCAAATTATTCCAAAAAAGAAGATGTTGTGATTTTAAGATTTGTTGGGTGGGGGCAGGAAGAAAAATGAAACCTATAAAAAAAATTGACCAAACACAAGGCTACACGCGAATTAATTGTAATCGGTTCAGTTTCTCACATCTCTCTTTATTCCCCTTTTTTGTCATGGTTTCTGTTTCTGTCATTATTTCTCCGTACTTCATGGGATTATGCTAGGCTACGCGTGAATTAATTGTAGTCGATTCAGTTTCTCACATCTTTCTTTATTCCCCTTTTTTGTCATGATTTTTGTTTTTGTCATTTCTCCCCAACTTCGTGTAATTATGCATGCTTGAGAAATAGTTCATGATAATAGGTAAAGAGACAAGAAAAGAAATGAATCAAAAATTAAATATTATTATAAATTTTAAGAAAATGAATAAACACAAATCTATGTAAATTGGGAACCCAACAATTTATATCAAAGAGAAAAATTAAATTCTAATGCTAACAGATTTTGTAATATTAATCTAATTGATTTTAAAGTAAGTTTAGGTGTTTTTAGTTTTGTTACAAGTTTGGTGAATGACCTTTGATGATATTTTTTTGAAGTAGTGAACGAAGTAATGTTCTACTGCCCTTAGGATTTTCTCTAACGATTAAATATGTTTGTCCCAAAGGGTTGTATGACTTACATACACAATATTAAAAGATTCGAGGATAAGGACATGTTTATTAGCCAACTCCTCAAAATATTTAAACCTGCATCGATCGGTACGATTTTTCTCAGACAATTACGACATGGATGAATCGATGGATACATTTGAAACACATATCCTTTCCGTCAATTCTGGCAGTTGAGACCTAGTTATTAATATATCGAAGCATGCTAAATTTAGGTTTAAATTTTAAAAATAAAAGTGTTGATCGTTTCTTGTAACAACAAAAATCTAAAGATTTCATTTTCAATTCAAATTATTTTATGGCATAATATAAGTTCATGTACTCCATAATATACACTTTGATGTTAAAATTAATACAATAATAACAAGAACAAAACAACAAAATTACTTCGAAACTTCTTATTGGACTATAAAAAATTAAAAATGAAGTCTAATATTATATAAATATGAACAAGAAACAAATAATTATGGATTCCTATTTTAGTAAGGAACCATAATGTACTTTTATTACACTCATTATTGATTTACATATTAGTTGGAACCTATTTAGGGCTGCACAACTTTCGGTCGGTCCGGTTTTCAGGTAACACCGTCGAACCGACCATTAACTGATTCTTAATTCTCAAACTTCATCGAACCGAACCGGCTCAGCTCGGTCTGTTACGGTTTTTAGCCGGTTTTTAAGTTTACACTTCCATTCCTATTGAAATGGGAAATCAACTGAAAAATTGTTCTTTACAGAATTACATAAGCATACATTGGTATTACAGAATACATATATGTGCTGGGTTTTTAACTGTGGGTACTGCTAATTTCATAAACCCTCAATTTCATTCCTCAAAGAAACCTAATACATCATGCAATTATATGCAACTAGAAAACACACTAAGATAAAAAAAAAATGGAAAATTAGGAACCCTAACCAACACAGAGAAATCTAAAAAAAAAACTAAAATTTTGATATACCTGTCAAACCCTATAAAAACCTAATTATTATCTTAAACCAATCGAGAGGTGGTGGTGTCGATGTAGAAGGTGGTGGCTCTGGCGATGATGGTGTAGCAGGTGTCGGTGATGGTGGTGTTGCAGGTACTATTGGTGTAGTTTGAAATGGAGAAAAGATAATAGGAAGAATAAGATGTAATCAAAAAAGAAGGAGAAAAAAAAGGTGATTATGGTGGTCTTGATCCTCCTCGAGGATGATGGTGATGATTGATGGTGCGGCTATGATTTAAGGGGGAGAAGAAGAACATAAGAAGATAAAGAGAAGGAAAATCTTATGGTTAAATTAGAGTTATATAGCATAGATGGAGGGTTTAGATTGGAGAAAATCAATGGTTATTGTTCATCGGTTCTTACGGTCGGTTCGGTGCCATGGACCGAGCCATAGATCCTACGGTTATGACTTCTCAAACTGTCACCGACCGTTGGATGAACGGTTCGGCTCACGGTGTTGCGGTTTTGGTGCGGTTCTTGTGTACCTATACCTATTGGGAACCTGTCTAGTTTGAGGCATATGGGTTTTGATTGAGGCTTATCATTTTCTTCCCCCAACCTAGAGAAGGTGATATGGGGTGTCTAAAGTGTGATATAACACCAAATTACCCTTTACACTAACTTTAATAATTCTAATTATCTAAAACAAATACAAAACCTAAATCATTTTACTAACAATCCTTAATCAAAACTTAATTTTTTTTCAATTTCCATGATAATCAAAAACTAAAACATAATCACAAAAACAGAAGAAAAAAATTCTCGACGACAAACAATTCGAATGATAGATTTAAATCCCTTTGATTTGTTCCTTTTAAGAGGGATTCGTCAATGATTTAACTATAAATCTCTGAAATTTCTCATCAATTTTTCTGAAACCCAACCAGAATTTGTTGATATAGACATTAACATAAACCGATTATTGTTGATGTTCCCAAAAATCGGTAGATATGATACACCTACATAAACCTATTATGGGTTGATGTGATGAATGTAGGATCAGAATATCGCGACATTAATACTTCGCGAGATTAATAAATAACGATATCGCGAGGGAGACACAGAGAAGTAAAATAAATGACGCAATGAATGACGACAGCCAGAACATGAGAAGAATGTGAAGACTCGGCGAGATTTAGGAGCGTCGCGAGAATTGGTATATGTACACTTGCGATATTTCGCAAGACATTCCCGAAAATAAAGGACTGACTTAGCTGTCATCCACTGTGTACTACCCTATATAAAGGGTTGAGTCAGTCTGTTGTGGGAGAGTTCTTTTTGAATTGTTAAGCAAGTCATTAGGAGAGAGAAAATTTAGAGTGATTGTAATTTCTTTAGCTCAGTTCTATCTTCCTTTGTAAACATTTCAAGAAAATAAGCAAAAAAATTTATAGTTATTCATCTTCAAATGGATTAGTTGAGTAAATTCTAGTGAGGGGTGTAGTGTGGGATTTCCTGCAACTACATATGCGCTAGAAACAGGGACTGAGTAGAGATCAACCTTGTGAATTGAAAGAATCAGGAGTAACAAGAAAAAAAATTCGCATAATTTTCAACAATTTACTAAAATTGAGAAATGGCTAGAAGAAGGAATGCATCAGAACAACCAACAATTGTAAGAAGAAGCGGGAGATTAGCTGGAGAAAGGAGAAATGGAGTAGGTGAACCATCAAGAATAAACGCAAGAGATAGAGAAGAAGGTCAAATTCAACCACCAATTCAACCAGCACCAAATAGAGTAATAGATTATGATAGGGTGAGTGTGCATACATGGAGATCAGATTCTATGGAAGAAAGAGAAGAAGTGCAACAATTGATAAATAATGGACAAGAGGAGAGAAATCGAGAAGAAATGGGAGAAACAACTCATAGAAATGAAGAAGTCGCAGCATTAGAAGCATTGAGGCAAACAATACATGAAGAAAGGCGATTAGAAGTTTTAAGAACGTGCAAATTTGACAAGGCAAAACCATGAGTTAAGAATGGAAAATATGAGGTTGCAGAATAGAAGGTCGAGAAGTAATACCAGGTCAAGATCGGGATCGGTTAGAGATGATATGAGGAGAATATTACCCGTAGAAAATGTTAATGAAGAAAATCTAGAAAGAGATCCAAATCTCGGTGAAGGATCTTTGCGAAAGAAGGGAAGTGGTGTGTATTCCACGTCCCGAGATTTTGAGAATGACCAAAATGATGGAAATCAAGGAAATAGGCAGCAGAATAGTCCAATTGGTGAAGAAAACCAGGAAGAAGGAAGAAGAATACTGCATGGGAGAGAAACACAGAGGAAACAAAAAGAGATTGAAGATGACATCGAAAAGCATTATATCGAACAAGCGCGTCTAGCTTGCGAAAGAGAAGGATTAAGGGTAGAAATGGAAGAACGGGAATTGGAGGAAGCAATTCGGCAGAACAATCATGACAATCGAGAAAGAAGGCGCGAGCAAAATCGCAACAATGGAAATATCAATGAAGAATATGAAAGAATACAAAGGAGAACTGATAGACAACCAAGAAGATAAAATGATAGGTACAATGGTGTGCGAATTCGTGAACGAGATGAAGGAGAAAAGTCGAGAGAAAGAAGAGAAGAAAATGCCGAACAAGAAAATCAAGATAGACATGAACGCGAAGGAGAGTGGCGAGCTAAAAAGACCAATAAATTCGAACCACGATGTAAATGAACAAATCTTAAGAGAGTTGGCGAGAGATGAGAGGAATGTTGAACAATAGAAGAGGAGGAGGAAGAAGGCAATTGGATGAGGCCATCGAAGAGGTGCGAAAACCCCCTTTACACTAGAGGTGCAGTTAGGAGGAATACCCCCAAAGTACAATTTACCCGCATTAACTAGCATTTTTGATGGAACAACTTGCGCAATACAACACATCAAAGCGTATGTGAGATGTATGCTACAGTGGGAAAATCATGACGCCATATTGTGCAAATATTTCGCATCAAGTTTAACAGGAGAAGCACTGAAATGGTTTGAGTGTTTACCAAGAAACACAATCACGTCATTCAACCATTTACAAGCTATATTCTTAGGGGCATATATAAGTAACAACTCCTCGCGACCGGGGAATTGAAGATGTATTTGGGCTGAAACAAAGAGTTGGCGAAAGTTTAAGACACTTAACTTGTGAGATGGAAGACGATGTGTAGCGAGATGTTTGGAAGAGTGGATGAAAGATATCTCATTTTATCATTCATAAACGCTATGTTCGCAACCAATTTTGTTATATATTCAAATCTTTAGAGTTAAGAATACAATTACAATGACTGAGTTGCGAGAACTTCAGGAGGAATATATTGCTTTAGAGGAAAGGCAAAACGATATGGAATCATACCCAGTTGCGAATACAAATTCAAACGCTGCGAATGCAAGCTTATTACCCAAGTTGATAAACACAGTGGCGAGCACTTCGCAAGGGCAACAAGAAAAGATAATAGATGATGGACAGCCAAAGATAGTAGCTATGGGAAGCCGTGATCAGGAAGAGTTTGAAAGAGAAAGGAACTACTACAACCGTGGCGGCAATAACAAAATTCAAAGACTTGATCATCCACAAGAAACTTATGGAAGTCGAAGGCAGAATTATCATGGAGGGCAGCGAAGTCACAGAGTAGTGTGGGAGGAAATCAAAATGCCACCATTAAATACTAGTGTTGAAAAAATATGGGAAGCTATACTCTTGATGGAAAACATACCTGCGCCATGGAACATGGGGAATGAGCCACCACCAAGTGATAGAAGTCACGAGTTCTGTTCTTACCACCGCTTTCATGGACACTTAACAAATGACTGCAGAAATATAAAAAGAATCATCCTCAGAATGATTGACCAAGAAAAGCTGAGTCATTTTCTAAAAAGTGAAGAGAAGGTTCAGCCATTACCACCACCGCGTAAATGCCTGAGAACAAATTCAAAGAAAGGGAAAGAAACATTCGTAATAGAAGTTGGATCGAAAGCTAAAAATTTGTTTTGCAACTCCATTGTACACTCATACCGAACAATTGAAGATTTTCATGATAATATTCTCGGTAGGGTTTTTGCGAGGGATGCGATAATAAAGAAGTGATGAATATTGTGAAGACATCATGAGTTAAAAGAATGGCAAATGCAGATTATTTCTTTCACCGCATGAAGAGATTCTGAAGGCGAGAGAGACGCATGATAGCCCATTGGTTGTAAAATTGGAAATTAATCCAAAACCTGTAGATGGCGAAGACGACGGCGGAGAGAATTGTCAGGCGATCAATAGAATCTTAATTGATACGGGAGCTCGGTAAATATTCTTTTCTACCATACTTATAAGACTATAGGTGGGAAGGATGAAGAATTGATACCTTCGACGTATAAGATATATGGTTTCAATGGCACAAAGAATAAGCCTAAAGGAGAAGTTCATATGAGAATACCTTTGCAAGGATTATCAACGGAAATTTTATTCTGTGTAGTTGATGTGGAGTCCCCTTATAATGCATTGATCGGAAGGCCATGGTTGCACGAAATTCAGGGCGTAGCGTCGACTAATCATCAGTGCATAAAGTTTCCTCATCCTAGCGGTGTCGGAGTTATAAAGGGAGATTGGACGGAAGGACAAAAATGCTATGAGATTGATGTGGAGAGTTGCGAGGAGAGAGCTGCAAAAAGAAAGGGTGGAAGCAACATACAAAAAGATGAACAAAGAAGAGAAAGGTTGATGGTGGATACCATAGATGTAAGAGGAGAAGATACATTGCGAAGCAAGTGCATGAAAACAGTTGAAAATTATGATGGAAAGGAATCATTAAGAGATTTGAATGGTGCAGAGATAGAAAACAGCAGGGTCAAAAAGTGTAAGAAGTGAATAGTCATTGTTATCAAAATTAGTGACAGAGGCATATCAAGAGTAGGAGGAAGAAATAATAATTAAAGAAGAAATGTGCGAGAATCTCGCTATCAAGAATGTATGAAAAATTTGATTGAAGAATTGAAATGAGATTATTACAAACAAAGCAAAATTGTGCGATAGCTTCGCAAACAAAATAGCAAGAGATAATCAAAAATGAATGATTGATTGAATTAACAAAAATGAATGAGTGAGTGAATGGGACGAACCTTTATGGCGTACACCCTAGTTCGCGAATGATATTTCGCAAGAGGCAAATGTAAGACCTAAAGTGCGTCATATAAGGGGTATCTCTTGACATGGCTCGGGGAAAGGTTACACCGCTCTGGAACTCCGAGTCATGGAGATTTGGGGCCCATGAAAGCCTATCCGGGAGAGATACCTTGGATTTCCAACTATATATATAAGGTTATACCCTGGTTGGACGCCCGAGGGTCTCTTCCAAGGAGTCAGTGTATGCTCAAGGCGCCGGGGTACATGGTTGAGCCAAGAGTGCACAGGGCATTTGAAGTGTCTCGGCCATTCTTGGCAAGTCTTGGTATATGCTGCACTCGGCCCGAAGAAAACTCCACTTAGGGTGCAGTCTCGTAACCATAAACCATATAGGTATAAGGGATAAGAGGCTGCGAAAACAACCAGTTGTTGTTAAGACCGGATGGGAGGAGATAGTCTTGTATGGCCGATGTACGCCTCCTTGAAGGGGCAACCATGGAGAAGATAAGGGCGGCACCCTCCATTAGGGAGCTGATAAGTGCCAAAAGACGCAAATGTCATGAGGCTTTATTTTCGCAAGGAAATTTAGGCTTGTCATATTTTTGCGATGATCCTGTAGAGGCAATAATACTAACGCAAGGATAAGACGAGATCAATGGGTTTTTGCATGAAAATGTAAAGACGTCCTGCGATTTCGTCGCGAAGACGGCAATGTCATGGGATTTTACATTCGCAAGAGTATTTAAGCCTGTCATATTATCGCAAATAAAATATCCTGCAGAGGCAAAAATACTTAAGAAATGATAAGACAAGGTCAATGGGTCATTACATGAAAATGTAAAGACGTCCTGCGATTTTGTCGCAACGAGGGGTGGCGAAATAAGACCTTTAATTAGGAAGGCAAAATAAGACCACACAAGAAATGATAAGGCAAGATCAATAGATTTATTCATTTGTGAAGACGTCCTGCGATCTTGTCGCAATGATGAACTTCAACATAAATAAAGATATAGCCATACAAAAAATTGAGGAAGCAAATAAGCTTGCGAAAACGATTATATTTCTTCACAAAGTTACCAACAATAAGGGCAAAATTCAGAGATTTCATTAATCAGAGATAATTGATCAAATCTCTCATTTGAAAATAAATAACAGAGGCAAGTATGGGAATGAATAGGATAAAATCTTGTTATTCATTTCCACATGATAGATTTATGTATTCATAATCTTTGGTCGGTTGTATTACAAAGAAGAATTGCTTGATTAATATGCGCAAGTAAAGAAAACAAAGATTGAATTCATATTTAGTAATCCAAGAAATTTACAATGAGGGGTTATAGAAATGGAAGATTAAAAGGGTATATATACAGATATTACAAGAAGCGAAAGAAGAAAAAGAAGTTATTTCTTTGAGGATTCTTCTTCTTTGTTAGATTCTTCAATTCCATCATTCTTTTCGCCAGATTCTTCTTCTTCGCTAGCTTCACTATCAGAGACGTCCGAGAAAGGCATATCTTCAGGAATATCATCAAGAAGACAAGGATATGAACTAAGAGGAATGCGGTGATCATTGCAAACTGTTTCAATAGTTTGATTGCGAAAACGAACAACATCGTTATTAAAATTCGCCTACGTAGCTTGCGGTTGTTTCTTCAACTTGGAATACTTGATGTCGCGAATAGAGAGGTCCTTTGCGAGTTGTTCTTTTCGATTCAAGTTCTTCAATCCTTGTCCAAATCTCTTCTCGGCTTCGCAAACAAGTGACAATAAGTTAATAGCAATACTACGAGAAAAAAAGGAGTAATAAAGTAAAAAGGAATAATAAACAACCTTCTCTGTCAGATATCATATCTTTAACCAAGGCAGTATGCTCGGCATGAAGGCTAACATCGACACCTAAGTTATTCCTGGCATTATTTAGAACCTTCGCAGCCCAAGCGAATTCATCATCATTATTTATAACGAGAAGCGAACGAATTTGATCTTCTCGCTCATTAAGTATGGCATTCTGATGAAGAGATTCATCTCGTTCAATTTGTACTTCGAGAAGAGATTTTTGAAATTTTGCTAATGCCTGTGCACCTTTATTAGCAATGCGGTCTTTGTCATCTATAAGGCCACTAATTTTCTTCCTTAAAGTTTTGGTTTTCTTATGGGAATCAAGATACATTTGTTTAAATCGGTTGGCTAAACCTAAACTAGATCTATGCTCAATCTCTAAGAGACGATATTTGGCTTGAAGTTCATTTAATGAAAAGGAATCAACTTTGTTTGACGAACTACTTAAATATTCGTTGAGATGAGTGAGAAGAACATCATTATCCATAGGCTCGGGAAATGAATGGAGAAGAATAGCTTCTTCAGAGAGATTATATATGTCTGCGAAAATAATAAATCGAGGCAAAGAAAAGCGAGATGACAAAATAAAGACGACTTGAAGAGTAAAAATTTTGTACCATAAAGTTGTTGATTTGCACTTTGAAGAGTAGATATTTTATCCTTCCGAGAAGTAGACTCAACTTCCAACTGTTGAATTTTTTCATCTTTCTTGCGAGACGTCGCAACTTCGGTTTTCTAGTTCTTGGATCTTCTCTTTGAGTTGGAGATTTTTCTTTTCAAGGTTGTCGCGTCTTTTCTCGAGATCCGAGGCAACAACAAAGGAAGCTCTCCCAGGACTATAAAGGAAAGTAAAGAAATTGTTAAGATAAAGCTTATAATCGAAGTTCTGAGAGAAGCAAAGGAATATGAACATACCAAAGCATTGAGAGCATTTAAGAAACTGGAAGTCAATGTTCGGTAAACTCCGCGAAAAGAATCATTATCCACTAGCAAGGGGGCATCGCAAATTTTAGCGAGAGCTTCGCAAGTAGCAGATAAATGATCATCTCCCAATCCTTGCATAGAATCGGAGAAGACACTAGACAATTGCGCCATAGCAGAAGCGACCGAGTGATTCTCCTTCGCAGAGGAAGTACCAACCTCATGTTCATCCTCGTCAGAGCTCTCGCTGGTTTGGGAACTAGAATGAGAAGAGGGATGGGTTTTCCGTTTTTTAGAAGATGGAGCAGAAGATTTATCCTTGCGAAGAGTGATTTTATTCTTTCCCTTAACCTTTGCAACTTCGGGAATGTCTATTTCTTCAACAACCTTCGCACACGAATGAAGATAAGAAACAGAGGCAACAATATTGTTAAAAATAACAAAAGAAAGTATTTCTTACTTCATCCGTGATCGATCGGAGTATCGCCAGAGTACTCGCCTTTGGACGTCTACTATAACTCTTTTTCAATTTGGTAATCTGAAGATTTTGCAAATCTAGTAAATATAAAAGGAAAGAAATATCACAAAAGCAAATCTAAAATAGGAAGTATACCTCTTTTGCCTTTTCGGGCCACTTAAATTCCCAAGGATGATAGTCTGCGAGATTCGCAGGGAGTACATGTGAACCTGAGATATAGGGTCCACTCAGAAATAAAGGAACAACCCACCACTTCTCATCTTTGGAGTGCCGAGGAACATTATTTTTGCCCGAGTGCCAGTCAATATTTTGCATGAGCAGCTTATCAGCATCAATGTTATCTTTTCTCTTCAATCGAGCACCCCAGCGGTATTTATCATTTCTCATATTTATTACTGCATAATTCGCAAAGAAGTTTTCTACGGTATACTTCTCAGCGACTATTTGTAAATTTGCGAATCTAGGATCTTTGACATCATAAGGATATAAAGATCCTTTACCAGCGCCACGGTTGGCGAATTCAAGCATTAGACGGATGCAGTCGCCGCTCAATTGATAAACAGCTCGCGAGAATTTCTCATGAGCAAGAATTTCATAGAATAATGGCATCTCGGGATTGTATAGAGGAATGGGAAGGCCTGCGAGGATTTGACCTAGCGAGACTATGATTTTCGATCATCACACCGATGATCGAGAAAATAGTTTTGCGAAAGTATAGATGAAGATTCTTGATCAGGAATGGTCGATAAGATGAAGCCCTTCTCTTGGAAATTCTTTTGAGCTTCATTAAAAAGGGGTTTATATGTGCGACCAAGTGAAGCCATTTTTAGAGTATGGGAATGATTAGAAAATTGAAAATCAAGAGAAAGAAAGAAGGAAAGATTTACAGCAGCAGAAACGCAAATTGCGGAAGAAGAGAAGTTGCAGAGGGAAAATAAAAGAGAAGAAGAGAAGGGTAAGAAAACTATATATAGAGAGGAGAATCCTCGAGAAAACAAATGCATTTAATGCGAGATGGGACATGAATGGTCAAGAATAAACGGTTGAAAGAGACGTGTCAAGAAAAGGGTGGAAGAAGAAACACTTTGTAATAAATTCCGTACGGAGTGAAACAGATAAAAACGAACAATTGCGAGATAAAGATGAGCAATTGCGGCATTTTAAAATATTGATTCTCATGAAATTTTCTCCTTCGCAGAAAAGACATGAGAAGAGGCAAGATGTAGAATATCGCGACATTAATACTTCGCGAGATTAATAAATAACGATATCGCGAGGGAGACACAGAGAAGTAAAATAAATGACGCAATGAATGACGACAACCAGAACATGAGAAGAATGTGAAGACTCGGCGAGATTTAGGAGCGTCGCGAGAATTGGTATATGTACACTTGCGATATTTCGCAAGACATTCCCGAAAATAAAGGACAGCTTAGCTGTCATCCACTGTGTACTACCCTATATAAAGGGTTGAGTCAGTCTGTTGTGGGAGAGTTCTTTTTGAATTGTTAAGCAAGTCATTAGGAGAGAGAAAATTTAGAGTGATTGTAATTTCTTTAGCTCAGTTCTATCTTCCTTTGTAAACATTTCAAGAAAATAAGCAATAAAATCTATAGTTATTCATCTTCAAATGGATTAGTTGAGTAAATTCTAGTGAGGGGTGTAGTGTGGGATTTCCTGCAACTACGATGAACATCAACCACAATCGGTAGACGTTAATGCATATATCAATCGATTCATTAACCATGTTTGATTTTTTGGATAAACCCTGAAATTTTTATCTTTATATTAAAGAGAATGAAAATACGAGTTGAACGCGAAAAGAATGAGGTCATTCCGACATCAGACGAAGAAGTTATGAGCAAAACAATCGAAGAAATGCTCAGATTTACAATGGGTTGACATGGGCATTTATGTAAACCGATTCAAGCAACAAAAAAAAAATTATAGAAAAACTTTTAAATTTTACAATAGGTTTATGTTCTAAGTCTTATACACCAATTCCTAGAAATCGGTCTACAAGTGCATGAACGTATACCGATTTTGGGTTGAGTTTTTTTTTTTTAAAAAAAAAATCATGTTCTGATGATGAATTAAGATTAGCTTATTTCTAGATTAACAAGATTAAACATTAAATAATCACATTAATTAACACTAATTAATCAAGGGTAAACTAGGCATTTAGGAAAATAGTTGACTAAAGGGTTTTATGAAATTACTTTCTAATGACCTTTTTTGTCCTTTAGTAACATGCCTCAAATAAAACCGCTAGGCCCCAAATTAGGGAGGATTGGGAACTCAAAAATTTTATTATCTTATGAATTTAGCAGGGTTATTAATTTAACACACTGGCTCAAGTTGGGATTGGCAAAAAATATTATCTTACCAAAGTTATTAATTTATCGAGGATTAATTTAACGAAGTTCTACTGTGAAAAGGCGAGGGTACCCAAATATACCTCAAGCTAAAACTTTTCCTACCTATAAGTCCTTTCTCCGAAAGTGATTGTCTATGGACTGAGTCGAGACAATATAACTAATCGGTTCACACTTCGTGTGATCATCTATGGATACGAGATCGAGACAATACAACAACAAAGTATGTTTACTTGATACAAAGGTTCGGACTTAACCAAACACAATAGGATTGCTTATCAAGTAAATAGGAATTAACGTTTGTGTAATTTACTTTAATTATAATAAAACAATTATAATGCGGAAATATAAAGTAAATGACACAGCAAGGTTTTGTTAACGAGGAAACCACAAATGCAGAAAAACCCCGGGACCTTGTCCAGAATTGAATACTCTCAGGATTAAGTCGCTATACAAAATTAAACCTAACTTCGTATAGTTGAGACCAAGCAACTAAACCTATAGTTCACCTAGTTCCGTCTGTATTCCCACGCCTCCAACTTATGAATAAGTCACGTACTTGGAACAATTCCTTTGGTTCGTATTCCAAACAGTAAAGGAACAACAAATCTGTTTGGTATCAACTCTCTTCAACCAAGTGATGTGAGTTCGACAAAGGATCTTCTGTTTATCTTAACATAAACTCCTTCGTCAGGTTCTTAGATCTATCTTATTCTCAATTACCAAAGTAATCTTTAAGATTTTGCAATCAATACTTTTAATCACAAAGAATTGTATTGATGCCGATCTACACAACTAATCAATCCAATCTACCACAAGGATAAACTGAATATAGTTGGATCCTCTTATACCGAAACAAGTATTGTTCACACCAAAGATTATGAACCCAAAATCAGAAATCTTCAATATCTTCTTTGTCTTCAAATCTTCTAAGATCTTCAATAAACACCTGCACACAACAACTTGAATCTCTTGTGATCAATCACGCACAAAACGAAGTCTGTTAATAATGGATTATCACAAGATCATCTTTAGCACTAACAACAGTCTAAAGATACCTATCGAAACTTCGATCTAGTTTGAGTGAATCTTATATCAGAAGAGAAGATTCTCAAGCATAAACAAACTAGGTGCAATCAAAGTTCAACCACCGTTAGTCAATCAAATCAATCGAAAACAAAAGATAAACCGCGATTATCTAGTTTCCCACCAACGGTACTCGTAGAGCTTCTCAATCCCAAAGAAGACTTTAAACTGAGCGGCCGTAAGAGATTTCGCCTAATTAGGTTACTCTCCTATCCGAATAGGCGGCTACACCAATAAAAACACAACCGAGGAAGTTTGCTGTCACGAAGGATTAGTTTGCTAGAAATGCAAACTTCAAGTATTTATAGACAATGAAGTTTGGACACCAAGGAATTTCCAAAACCGAAAATATTCTCAAAGATATTCAATACATTCCAAATTCGGTTTTCATAATTCCTGGAAATGCTCTGTCCAAAATAATTATCGAAAATCTCTCTTGAAAATCTCAACTAGTAAATGCACATTACTAATTCTTATTTTCCTAAAATAAAATTAACAACCTTAAATAAAAGATTCTTAACTTATTTATTTCGATCTTGGGATTTTCTTCCTGTAGCTATTAAGGAATAACTTTGAACAATAAAATATAAACATTACTGCACGTGTTCAAAGTATTCCGACATCCTTACTTTGTAAGTCCTCTTTCATACTTACAACCTTGAAACCGATTTGCCACACTTCCAAACAAGTTTAGAATTGGTTTATCTGACTTTCAAGAACTATGCGATTGATTAAGAAACACTCAATCACAAATCATGGGTTTAACGGTTCTACCAAAACAAGTTTCGGTTCTACCTCCATGTGAGTACTGTGCATAGTCACACTAGCTTTCCAAAATTCGGTTGACTAGGTACTAGGATCGGTTCCCCACATGTATATGGTATCTAACTTATATGTGTTGCACATGTCCATAAGATCGGTTCCCCTTTGCTTAAAAACGTGTTTCACATGTTCATAGGATCGGTTCGCCTTTCTGCTATAAACCTTGCTGCACCTCATACAAGGATCGATTCCCCTTTGTGATGTGTTGCACCTCTTCATAGGATCGGTTCCCCTTTACCCAAATTCGGTTCAACAAAACACAAACTCGATCATACCATCTCAGGTGATTACTTAAGATCGGTTTCACTAATAAAAGTCATACCAATACATAAGTCAAGCCTTTGTGAATAGTTTTACCAAGAACACTGATGAGTGCCAAATATTGCATATTTATACACCTTTTTATTGGCATTTTACTCATCTTTTGCGCTTAGGAATCAGATATTATCCCAAATTCTGTGTTTTCTTTGTTTTCAAGAATAAATATTTGTACTAATTAATTTTGTGTTTTTAGGTAATAAATAAAGCTCGGAGAAACTAAGGAGCCAAAGAGCGAAGAATTGGAGTCAAGCATCTATGGAGCAGAAAGCCGAAGCCCGCGCGCACAACAATTGCAACCCAACAAGTAGCAACTCATCTACAAGACATGGGCTTGAGCTAGACCCGACCCGTGACCCGGATCCAAGCCCGTCCACTCCAAGCCGTTGAGATCTCTCTCATCCACATCCTACGGTCGCTACAGCCTCCTCATCAACCCTCGATGCACTCGCTCAACACCAAAATAGCCCAACTCCCCCTCAGCCGTTCAGATTTCCCTTAGCTCCATCCGACGCCGCTCCAACCTTCACATCAACTCCGATGCACCCGCCTCACAACACAAACCCATATATAAACCCCCATCACCAAACCCTAATCTCATTCTTCTCCTTCTCACCCGACAACCATCACACCTATTCTTCTGTCCTCCCCCGACCAACAATGGCAGAGCCATCTCCTCCTTCATTTCTCTCACCACCCGTACCAGCCTCAGCTCCCAACGCCAGCAGCACATCAGTCATCCCTTCCGACACCCTTAGTTCTAGTTATCTCTCTCTTATAGCTTCTCTTCCCAAGAGGCTATGTGAGAGATAAATGGAATTAGGGTTTACCCTTGCATGCGACACTGAGCCGAAGAAACGGAAGAGAGAGGTTTGGGTGTTTGTGAATTGTTGTTTATGAGTAAATTTTGAGATATAAATTGTGGTTTTGAGGTAAGAGAAAGGGGAGCATGTTTTAGGGTTTTAATTTCTGCAACTTTAATTTGAATTTCGTTTTTACTATTACATCATGTTCTAAATACTTAAGCTAGGGTGTAATGAAACCCTTTGATTTAATATGAAGCAAGTTTATTGTCAAATTGTTCTTAATGTGTTTAATGCTTAGGAAAATAGTGATTCATTGAATCGAATGTGCTCGTGATCACCGGTATCGTAGAAAGACCGGGTGATACTAGGGGTATGTAAGGGGATTTAGGCACCATTTATCCAATTAAGGCCTTTTAGGAAGGCAAGTAGAACAAGGTGAAAATTAGCATTGCTTAGTATGAGATCGAGAGGGTGGAATTAGTCACCCTAGTATCACAACAACATTAGTTCCAACACTCTGTATTCATCATTGCTTTAATTCAAGAGTCACACATTTCAAACTAGTCGTTTCGACACAATCACCCATACTTTTGTGCTACATTATCATCTCGAGAATCAATAGTGAGCATTGGATTAGCTTCTTAGCACACACCACTTCTCCGTGGGATCGACTGTGCTTGCCACGCCTCCAATAGGCCTGTGCACTTGCAAGAAGACGTAGGAAAAGCTTCTTTGAGCTCCTACCAAGTTTTTGGCGCCGCTGCGGGGGATTTGGTAGTGTGCCCCGATTTTCTTTCACTTGCTTTAAGCGATTTTCGTCTTCCATTGTATATATGCTTTACAATCTGTGCTCTTTTGCACCGATTTGTCAGAATTTAGCTTAACTCTTGATTTTTGCATAGCATCCGCCATAGCATCTGTAGCTTAACTCTTAGCTTAATTCACTTGCATTTGCATTTATCATCCCCTGTAACTCATCTGTGTCATTAGCTTTTGCAGCTTACAGTCATAAGCCCTGTACTTTTCACTTCTTTTTGCCAGACTTTGCTCATCTGCATCATCATCTCTATACCTTCACCTGTCATCTTTTGCTCGTAGTCAGTGTAGCACTAGTGTTTTCTTGTCTTGATTGAGCATTATTGAACACTGAAGCTTGCTGCTGAGTTACAGGTGCAAGCTGTGCATCAGCTGAGCTAACCCAAGGAGGAAAGAACAAGGAGCAGCCAAACAAAAGAGGAATTGCCTAAACCCAGTGAATACTGGAGGTATTGTATCCTAATTTTGCTTACTTGAATGAATGCCTGGTAGCATGTATGCTTGCGTGTTAGCCTTGAACCATAACCCTTAGCTTCCTGTGACCTTGAGTAGCAATCTTGTGATCCTGTGACCTTGTTGAGCTATCAGTGCATAACACTGTGATAATTAAGGTCAATCGACCTCATTGACACCAATTGTACATCCGCTTCATGTCAAGACTTTGTGTTTCTTACCCGAGTAGCTCATAGCCAATCTCGCTAAAGCCGTAAAGTTGCATATCCTTGGCAGACCCCTTGCATACCCCGTCACCTTGCAAGCCCCCGTAGTAGCCGCAGAAAATTTAACCCCACACAACTTGCAAGCCCCCGGAGCCGCAATTGTGGAGCTACTCGCTTTGTGAATTGCCAATAACAAGCCCGCCGGCTCGTAATCCTTATGCTCCATCTCGCTTGTGACCTTATGCATGCCTACATTGTGCTAAACCCTAAATCTGTGAACGTGCATATCCTTATTATGATGAGCCGTTAACTCCATGATGTTTTGATCTGTTGTGCTTATCTCGTGAGCTAGCATCTAAAGTTGAGAATATCTCGTGAACTATCTCGTGCTTATCTCGTGATCCGTTGTGCTTACACTGTGAAGTTAAGCATCTAAAGTTGTGCTTAAAGTTGTTTATGATCCCGTGAAACTTGAATGAGTTGAGAATAGCGAGAATTAGGGATAGTTGTTAGTTTGTTTTTCAAACACACTACCCCGGCACATGCTTCACCATTGAGTGAGCACACCCCGAGTCCCCTTGCACCATACGTTTTTATTCATTTCTGTCTTTGTGACCATCCACATGCACTAGGTTGTAGCATTTCATGTGAAATTGTGTTTTGTGTTTTGCTCTGTGCATAAGACCAGCCCGCCAGGGCTGTGTACAAGTCTTGCAGCATTTTCCAAACTTTGCATAAGCCAGTGCTTGTGCCAGTGAGCACTAAGTCCACTAGGCTGAACCTTTTCAACCAAAATTAGGGCTGTACATTTCACCCAACCTGGGCCAGTCAACCAATCAAAGCTGGGCTGTGCAATAGACTAAGCCCACATAACCAAACTGAAACCCATCTATTCAGTTGGGCTTCATAACTTCAATAACCAATTCCTTGGGCTTGAGTCTTATGTTAGTGGGTTATTTTTGAGTTTTTGTTTTTTTCGTGTTGAACTTGATTGTGTGTTAACATGCTAGAGGCGCGTGCTAGGCTATGATTGTGTCTTTTAGAGACCAAACAAATCGATTAGTAAGAATCCGCCGGACGAAATCGTTAGCATACCCGGTTCCTCAACCGAAAGCCCAATTCCATCGAAAGCCCATCCGAATCGAAACCATGGGTGATGAACCCAACCAACCCCGTAGTCTCAAGGACTACATGTACCCAACTAGGGCAAGCCAGCCCTCTTGCATCATTCTCACCGGTGATGCTTGTCGGTTGAACCGAAAGCAAGCATCATTAATATGCTACCCGTGTTTAGAGGGGTCAATGCCGAGAACCCCTACCATCACGTGAGAGACTTTGAGGATATTTGTGGGACTCTGCGTTTTAACCAAATGACAGATGAGTCCCTCAAATTGAGATTGTTTCCTTTTTCTCTCAAGGACAAAGCCAAGTCTTGGCTTCATGCCCTACAACCACAAGTCCATTAGAACACGGGATGACCTCACAAAAGAGTTTTTCAAAAGTTTTCCCCAACCATAAGACGGCGACAATTCGCCAAAGTCTAAATGGTTTTGTGCAATTAGAAGACGAAACTCTAGCAAAATACTTGGAGAGATTCAATGAATTACTACTCCAATGTCCCCACCATGGTTTTGAAAAATGGAGACTTGTGCAAATCTTGTATGAGGGTCTAGATGTTAGAACCCGTACCACGTCGAGTCAATGTGCAATGGTGCATTTATTGACAAGAGTGCTGATGACTCTTGGACTTTTCTAATCGAAGTCGCTGAAAAGACTCAACAATGGGAGTCCATCCGAGAACCGAAACGGACTACCCCTGCACAAAATGTTCATAGAATCGAGTCTGACTTTGAGGGAAATGCAAAAATGGCTTCTTTGGCCCGGAGAATAGAAGTGCTTGAGTTGGAAAAGAATGTAAAATCTAATGCCCCTACTCTCCGTGACCAAATTGATATGGCCACTTGTGCCGCATGCCATAGTTTCGACCACTTAGTGGACAGACTGTGTCATTTACATGCATTTCAAGAGTCCAAAACCGAGCAAGCCAATGCGTTATACCATAGGCAAGAGAACAACCCGTATTCTCAAACCTATAACCCGGGGTGGAGGAATCACCCTAACTTCTCTTGGTCCAAGGGGCCGAGACAAGGGGGACCAACAAATAATAACCAAGGATACTCATATCCTAGAAACCCCCAAGTACAACCACCCACTCAAGACTGTAGAGAAAAAGACTAGCTTTGAAGACCGTGTGTCGGTCCGTTAACCCAAAATCTTACGTAACTTAGGAAAACCACCGACCAACGTTTCACAAGTCTAGAACTTAAAATGGGTCAAATCTGTGATGCATTGAATGAGAGAGAGAAAGGCAAATTTCCTAGTCAACCCCAACAAAATCCAAAGAATGTGTTTCAAGCAAGGCTCCTCTACCCGCAATGAAACTTCACATAGTCGCAAATGCTATCACCACTCTCCGAAGTGGTAGAATTGTTGAAAACCATGTAGGTGTACCACCGTCAAGCGAGTCTCCATCAGACTCACCAAAGACACACAACACCACGTAAAACATCCACTTTGTAGAGAAAGAATCTGAGCCTGTTGATAAGACCAAGAGTCCTACTGATGTTGATGTTTCTTTGCCAAGTCATGTACCTGTTGCTCCATTCCCACAAAGGTTGGTGCAACAGAAGGGGGGTAACCAATACAATGAGATTTTGGAAATGTTCAAGAGAGTTAACATAAACATTCCATTTCTCGAAGCAATTAGACAAATACCCACCTATGCTAAGTTTTTGAAGGACTTGTGCACACAAAAGCGTAAGCTTCATGTGCATAAACGTGCCTTTCTCACTGAGCAAGTGAGCTCCATAATCCAAAACAAGATTCCACCCAAGTTTAGAGACCCAGGCAGTCCAAAGATAACATGCAACATAGGCGACCATACGGTCGAAAAGGCGTTACTAGACTTAGGAGCCAGTGTGAATCTTTTGCCATACTCTGTGTATGTGCAATTGGGCCTTGGGGAGCTGAAGCCCACACCTGTTACGCTACAGTTAGCGGACAGATCCGTGAGAATCCCCCGTGGTATTGTTGAAGATGTGTTAATCAAGGTTGATAAATTTTTCTTTCCTGTAGACTTCATTGTCTTAGACACTCAACCCGTGCAAGACCCAAGTAATCACATTCCGTGATCTTAGGACGTCCCTTTCTGGCGGCGTCCAATGCTATCATCAACTGTCGTAATGGTGTGTTGAAATTGTCCTTTGTAACATGACCGTAGAGTGAACGTTTTTAACACTAGTCAACAACCCATTGATTGTGATGATACCGATTTGCATGAGATTAACATGATCGAGAGTCTGATCCAAGACTCTTTGCCCGACATTTTGTCAATGGACCCTTTGCAAGCCTGTTTAGATAACTTTGACTTAGATCTCTTTGAGTCTAAGTACATTGGTGAAATTAACTCTTTGCTTGAATCGGTCCCACCCATGGATATTGCCAAATGGCGAATGCAAAAGTGGAACCTCTTCCACTCTCTCTCGATACCACATCCGCCCCACCTCTTGATACACCACCTAAGCTCGATTTGAAACCATTACGATACTTTGAAGTATGCCTTCTTAGGTCCTTTCGACACTTTACCCGTGATTATTGCATCGTGTTTAGACACAGAACAGGAAAGTCGACTCTTAGAAGTACTTCAAGAACATAAAGGTGCCTTAGGTTGGACCATCTCCGATCTTAAGGGTATAAGTCCCACAATTTGCATGCATCACATAAACCTTGAGGAGAACACTAAACCTGTAGGGTCGTAATATCGCAACAAACAAGGTTCGCGAGATTAATAAACGACATCATCGCGAAGGAGTCGCAGGAGCTAAAATAAACGACGCAATGAATAACGACAGGCAAAACATAAAGAAGACGTGAGACCTGGCGAGGGTTAAGAAGTGTCGCGAGAGTGAATGTTTGTGCATCTGCGACACTTCGCGAGACATTCCCGAAAATAAAGGTAGCTTAGCTGTCATCCACTATGTATTACCCTATATAAAGGGCTAAATGAGTCTGTAAAAGGAGAGAGATCTCTTTGGAATTGTTGGGCAAGTCATTAGGAGAGAGAAAGTTTAAGCATGCTTTAATTTCTAAGTGTAATTCTATTTTCCTATGTAAACATTTCATGAATTCAATCAATAAATATTCTTGATCTTACATCTTTCAATGGATTAATTAAGCAAAATCGAGTAAGGGGTGTAGTGTGGGAAATCCTGCTACTACATATGCGCTAGAAACAGGGAAAGAGCAGAGATTGACGTAGAAATTGGAAGGAATTTGGATTAACAGAGAAAAAATTTGGAGAGATACTCAAGAATTCATTGAAAAAGAGAAATGGCTAGGAAAAGAAACGTACAAGGGCAACCAACGATTGTAAGAAGAAGTGGGAGACTTGCTGGAGAAAGGAGGAATGAAATAGGAGAATCGTCAAGGATGAATATGAGAAATGATGGAGAAAATCAAAATCAGCCACCGATCTCACCAGTAGCAAACGCGGCTGTGGATTATGATAGAGTAAGTGTACATACTTGGAGGTCTGATTCTGAAGACGAGAGAGAAGAGGAACAGCAGCTGGTGAACAATGGACAAGAAGAGAAAGGAATGAATGGAGAAAACGAAGAAATTGCAGCATTAGAAAGATTGAGACAAACAATACACGAAGAGAGACGGCTAGAGGAAGAGGAACGAGCAAACTTGACAAGACAGAATCATGAATTGAGGATGGAAAATATGAGGTTGCAAAATAGGAGATCTAGAAGTAGCGTGAGATCAAGTTCAAGATCGAATAGGGAAGAAAGAAGGAGAGTTTTACCAACAGAAAGTACCGAGGAAGAAACACAAAATCCGAGTATAGAGCATGGCGAGAGAAGAGGGGAAATAGAAGATCGTTATATTCCTCAACCCGAAAATCTTCAAAATGAGCGGAATAGGGAAAATCAAGGAAACATGCAACTACAAGAACCAAATGACCCAGCTGCTGAAGGGAGAATAATCTTGCACGGGAGAGAAGAATTGAGAAGAAACCGAGAGATCGAGGACGACATTGAGAGACACTACATTGAACAAGCGCGGCTAGCTCGCGAGAGAGAAAGGATAAGAGCAGAAATGGAAAATCAAGAAATGGAAGAGGCAATCCGGCAGAATAACCATGACAACCGCGAAAGAAGAAGGGAACAAAATCGTACCAATAGAAATATTAATGAAGAATATGAGAGGGTGCAGATGAGAGCTGAGAGACAGCCAAGAGGAGAGAACAACCGATATAATGGCGTGCGGTGACGAAAGAAACGAAGAAGAGCGTCGCGAGGGAAAGAAGAGGAGAAAATAACGAGCGGGAAGGTCAAGATAGGCACGAGCGAAGAAGGAGAGAAGCGAGCTAAAAAGACCCAGTAGAATCAAATTCTCGAGGCAAATGAACAAATCTTAAGAGAACTGGCTGAAATGAGAGGATTCTTTGAACAATAGAAGGGAAGGAGGAAGGAAACAATTGGATGAAGCCATCGCAGAAAGCCGCGAAGAATCCCTTCACGCTAGAAGTACAGATGGGAGGAATACCTCCTAAGTGCAATCTTCCTGCATTAACAAACATCTTTGATGGAACAACCTGCGCGGTACAACATATCAAGGCCTATATGAGGTGTATGCTGCAGTGGGAGAATCATGATGCTATACTATGCAAATATTTCGCATCAAGCCTAATTGGAGAAGCACTAAAATGGTTTGAGGGTCTACCAAGGAACACAATCACATCATTCAATCATTTACAAGCCACATTCCTGGGAGCATACATAAGTAACAACTCTTCACGACCAGGTATTGAAGATGTATTCGGGTTGAAACAAAGGGTTGGCGAGAGCTTAAGGCAGTTGACAATAAGATGGAGAACCATGTGTAGCGAAATGGCAGGACGGGTTGAGGAAAGATATCTCATCCTCTCATTTGTGAATGCTCTCTTCGCGACTAACTTGTTATACATTCAAATTTTTAGAGTCAAAAATACAATCACTATGGCAGAACTGCGAGAGTTACAGGAAGAATATATCGCCTTAGAAGAAAGACAGAATGAAATGAATTCTTATCCGGTCGCGAACACAAACTCGAATGCTGCGAACGCAAGCTTGTTACCTCAATTCATAAATACAGTGGCGAGCACTTCGCAAGGACAGCAAGCAGGGAAGGCTGATGAGGGACAGCGGAAGATAGTAGCCATGGGAAGCCATGACCAGGAGGAGTTTGAACAAGAAAGGAACTACTACAACCGTAACAGCAATAATAAAATTCAAAGGCTAGATCATGTGCAAGAAACTTACGGTGGACGAAGGCAATATAACCATGGAGGGCAGAGAAATCGCAGAATAGTATGGGAACCAATTAAGATGCCTCCACTGAATGCTAGTGTGGAAAAGATCTGGGAGGCTATACTTGTGATGGAAGATGTACCAGCACCTTGGAACGCGGGGATGGAACCACCACCAGGCGACAGAAGTCATGAGTTTTGTTCTTACCATCGTTTCCATGGGCATCAAACAAATGATTGTAGAAACATAAAGAGAATTATTCTTAGGATGATTGATCAGGGGAAGCTAAATCACTTTCTAAAGGGAGAAGAAACAGGCCAGACATTACCACCACCACCAGAGATGCACGTAACGAGTGTCGGCGAAAGGAAAGGAAACATTTGTTATAGAAGTTGGAACAAAAGCTAAAAATTTGAATTGCAACTCTATCGTCCACTCTATCGCACAATCGAAGATTTTCATGACAACGTGCTCGGTAGAGTCTTTGCGAGAGATGCTAATGATAAAGAAATAATGAGCACAGCGAGAACGACGATTAGAAAAGTGGCAGGTGAAGACCATTTCTTTCTCTGCAGATGAAGTGCCAAAAGGAAGAGAAACACATGATAGCCCGTTGGTTGTGAAACTAGAGATTAACCCGAAACCAGTTGATGGAGAAGATGATGAGGCGAAGCTTGCCGGGCGATCAACCGAATCTTAATCGACAGGAAGTTCGGTGAATATTCTCTTCTACCATACTTACAAGACGATGGGAGGAAAAGATGAGGATTTGATCCCCTCTACATACAAGATATATGGCTTTAATGGCACTGCAAACAAACCAAAGGGAGAGGTTCGCATGAGAATACCTCTACAAGGATTATCAAGCGATATTTTATTCGTGTGGTTGACGTGGAATCTCCATACAATGCGCTGATTGGGAGGCCATGGCTTCATGAAATCTTGGGAGTCGCATCAACATATCATCAATGTATAAAATTTCCACATCCAAATGGCATTGGTATTATACAGGGAGATTGGAAGGAGTCGTAACAATGTCATGAAGTAGATGTAGAAAGCTGCGAAGAAAGAAATGCCAAAAGCAAAGGTTGGAAACAACATGTGAGAGATGAGCAGAGAAAGGAAAAATTGATGGTGGATGCCATAGAAGTAAGGACTGAACATACCTCGCGAGGTGAGTGCCTAGAGACATGCGAATATTATGGAAATAATGAAGCAAAGGATATGAAGAACAAAAGGCATAAGAAGTGAAGAATCAACAAAAAGTAATAGCAATTGAAGTAATGATGCGAGAATCTCGCAGCCAAGAGTATATGGGAATTCAGTCAAGAAAGAAAAATGAAAATACAACAAATGAAAGCGATTTTGCGGATACTTCGTAAACAAATGTCAGCAAATAATGAAACATGAATGATTGAATGTATAACAAGTATGAATGAGTAAAAGAATGGGACGAACCTTTATGGCGTACACCCTAGTTCGCGAATAACATTTCGTAAGAGGCAAATGTAAGACCTAAAGTGCGTCATATAAGGGGGTATCTCTCAACATGGCTCAGGGGGAAGGTTACACCGCTCCTGAAGCCTGAGTCATGAAAATTTGGGGCCCATGAAAGCCTATCCGGAAGAGGTACCTTGGATTCCCAACTATATATATAAGGTTATACCTGGTTGGGCGACCGAGGGTCTCTTCTTAGGAGTCAAGTGTATGCTCAAGGCGCCGGGGTACACGGTTGAGCCAGAGTGCCCGGGATGGATGAACCTACCCTGGCCATTCTTGGCAAGTCTTGGCATATGTTGCACTCGCCCGAAGAAAACTCCACTTAGGGTGCAGCCTTGTAACCATAAACCCTATAGGTATAAGGGATAAGAGGCTGCGAAAACAACTGGTTGTTGTTAAGACCGGATGGGAGGAGCTAGTCTTGTATGGCCGATGTTTCGCCTCCTTGAAGGGGCAACCGGGGAGATGATAAGGGCGATGCTCTCCATTAGGGGGAGTATCAAAACAGACACGCAAATGTCATGAGGCTATGTTTTCGCAAGAGAATTTAGGCTTGTCATATTTGTGCAATTATCCTGCAGAGGCAATAATACTAACGCGAAGGTAAGGCGAGATCAATGGGTCTTTACACGAAAGTGTACGGACGTCCTGCGATTTCGTCGCAAGACGGCAATGTCATGGGGCTTTATGTTCGCAAGGATATCTAGGCCTGTCATATTGTCGCAACTAAAACATCTGCAGAGGCAAAAATACTTGGAAAATGATAAGACAAGATCAATGGGTCTTTACATGCAAGTGTAAAGACGTCCTGCGATTTTGTCGCGATGAAAGGTGGCGGGGAAGACCTCTAATTAGGGAGGTCGACTTGGAAGACCACACAAAAATGATAAGGCAAGGTCAATGGGCCATTGCATGAAAGTGTAAAGGCGGCTTGCGACCTTGTCGCAACAAGAAGAGATAAAATAAAGACTACCGAAATGATAAGGCGAGATAATAAGGAAACCCCGCGACCTCGTCGCAACGATATATTTCAATAACAATAAAATAATTATCCAACAACATATATGATGACAACTAAAATCTTCCATCCGAAGATAAATAACGAGAGAGGCAAGTAGGGGAAGGGAAAGATGAAATATTGTTATTCATCTTCTGATGAAAGAGTTATACATCAATAATGTTAGCCAATTATATTACAAGGAAGAACTACCAAAAAAGGGGGAGTGAAGATTGAATTCGAGAGGGAAAAATCCAAGAAATACACTATAATAAGGATACGTAAATGTACTGAGATATTACAAGCAGAGAAAGAAAACAAAAAGAGTTATCTCTTTGGTGATTCTTCTTCTTCATCGATTCTTGATCTGATTATTCTCATCGCGTAATTTTCTTCTTCGCCAGCCTCGCTATCGAAACGTCGAGACAGGCAGATTCTCGGGAACCTTTTCAAGAAGACGGGGATATGAATGCGAAGGATATTGTGGTCCTTACAAACATACTCCATGCCTCCATTGCGAAAACGAACATCATCATTATTAAAGTTCTCCTTTGTCGTTAGAAATTGTTTCTTCAACTTGGAATATCTATTCTCGCGAAGGAGAGATTCGTTCGATGCTGTTCTTTTTCGGTTTCGAGTTCTTCAATTCTCATTTGGAAAATTCTGGCGAGTTGTTCTTTTTCAGATTCAAGCTCTCTAATTCTAACTTGAAGCCTCTTCTCAGATTCTGCAAATAAGAAACAACAAGTTAACAATTTACAAGCAATACTATAGAAATAAGAAGCGATAAGGTATAATAAGTAACCTTCTCTATCAGATATCATATCTTTAATCAAGGAAGTATGCTCGGCATGAAGACTAACATCAACACCTAGATTATTCTGGCATTATCTAAAACCTTCGCAGCCCAGGCGAATTCATCATCACTACTAATAACAAGGAGTGAACGAATTTGATCTTCTCGCTCACTAAGCAAGGAATTCGGTGAAGCAATTCATCTCGCTCAAATTGTAGTTCAAGGAGAGATTTTTGAAATGTTGCTAATGCTGTGCACCATTGTTAGCAATGCGATCTTTATCATCTATATGGTCACAAATTTTCTTCCTCAAAATTTTGGTTTCTTTATGGGACTCGAGAAACATTCGTTTAAATTGGTTGGCAGCACTTAAACCAGATCTATGTTCAATTTCTAAAAGACGATATTTGGTCTGAAGTTCATTTAATGAAAGGGAGTTAATTTTGTTCGATGAACTACTTAAAGAGTTGTTGAGGTGAGCGAGAAGAAGGTTATTATCCATAGGATCAGGAAACGAATGGAGAAGAATAGCCTCATCGGAGAGATTATATACATCTGCGAAAGTAATAAGTTAGGTAGCAATATGCGACCGATAAAACAAAAATAGTAAAAGGAGGTAAAATTTTATACCATAAAGTTGCTGATTAGCATTTTGAAGAGTGGACACCTTATCCTTTTGAGAGTCAAGTTCGGTATTTAACTTTTGAATTCTCTCGTCTTTATCGCGAGATGACGCAGCTTCAATTTCTAGCTCTCGAATCCTCTTGTTCAATTGGGAATTCTTCTTTTCAAGATTGTTGCGTCTTCTCTCAAGGTCTGAGGCAACTACAAAGGAAGTTCTTCCAACCTATAAAAGAAGATAGAAAAACTATTAAAACATATATAAACAATTTAAAGTTAGCAGGGAAGTATGACTGCACACATACCAGAGACCCAAGTGCATTCAAAAGGTCAGGAGACACAACTCTAGAGACTCCATTGAATGAATTATTGCCTTCCAGTAAAGCAGCATTACACACGTTCACAAGAGCTCCACAAAGGGATGCTAGGGGAGCATCTCCCATTCCCTGGAAAGAATCTGAGAAGATGCTGGATAGTTGGTCCATAGGAGAACTGGCCGGTTGAGCCTTATTTCGAAAAGATGGGTTTGTATCATCATCATTATCATCAGAAGAATCAGAACTTGAGCTAAGGCGAGAAGAAGACTGAGCCTTTCGTTTCTTAGATAATGGAGCGGAAGATTTATCTTTGCGAGCGACTGTTTTACCCTTACTTTTAATCTTCGCAGCAATAGTTTCTTCAACTCCAACCTTCGCATACGCGTAAAGATAAGAAACAGAGGCAACAATATTGTTTTAAATAAGAAGAAAGGAAGTGTTTCTTACTTCACTCGTAAGCGATCGAAGCAATGTCAGAGTATCCTCAGACGGATCCTTTTTGTAGCTTCTTCTCAACCTGGTTATCTGAAAGATTTCACAAACTCAGCAATTATAGAAAGAAAGTTGCTAAAGCAAAATTTGAAGTCGGAAACATACCTCTTTCTTCTTCTCAGGCCATTTGAATTCCCAAGGATGATATCCTGCGAGATTCGCAGGAAGAATATGCGAGCCCGCGATGTAAGGGCCGTTTAAGATCAAGGGTACGACCCACCATTTCTCATCTTTGGAATGACGAGGAGAAGTATTATTACAGGTGCCAATCAATGTCTTGCATGAGTAATTTATCTTCGAGGGACATTATCCTTTTTCTTGTGCGAACGCCCAAATGAGATTTCACATTCACCATAGTTATCACTGCGTAATTTTCAAAAAAGTTTTCCACAAAGTGTATTTCTCAATGACTATTTCCAAGTCTGCGAATTTGGGATTTCGACAGAGTTAGGGTATAAAGATCCTTTGCCTCGCACCGCGGTTCGCGAACTCAAGCATTAGACGAATACAATCGCCACTTAATTGATAAACGGCCCGAGAGAATTTTTCATGGGCCAAAATTTCATAAAATAAAGGCAACTCGAGGATTGTACAAGGGAATGGGAAGTCCCGCGAGAAGCCGACCTAGCGAGATTATAATCTTTTGATCATCACATTGATGATCGGAAAACAACTTTGCGAAAGAATAGATGAAGGTTCTTGATCAGGAATGGTTGATAGAGTAAAACCCTTCTCGAGCAACTTCTGTTGAACTTCTTCAAAAGAAGCTTTGTATGCACGACTGATGAAAGCCATTTATAAGTATGGGAATGGATGGGAGATTGGAGATTAAGATCAGCGTTAGAAAGGACGAAGAAAAGATTTGCAGTAGCAGGAGCGCAAGTTGCGGAAGGAGAGAGTCAAAGAAAAGTTGCAGAGAGAAACTAAAGGATGAAAAGGAGGGGAAAAGAAAACTATATATAGGGAAAAAAGATCCTCGAGAAAAACGAGGTCATAATGCGAAGAGACATGAATGGTCAAGAATAAGCGGTTGAAAGAGACGTGTCAAGAAAAGACATTAATAATCAAAATCCGTGTGAAAGTACAAAACTAAAACAGATAAAGATAAGCGATCGCGGAAACAATATTATAAAAATCTCATGATACTCTTCCCCTCGCAGGAGAAATATGAGGAGAGATAGGAGACGATACTTCGTATATATCTCAAAGAAGCTTCGGAACTTTGCAAAAGAATAGAGGCAAGTACGTACTTTTTAAGAAAAGTATTCTTTCGCTCGTTCCTTCACCAATTGAAACCAAGGAATATGACAACAGTGAATTTTTCCTTCAAATCGCTCTTCAAGCAATATTCAAGGAAAAAGAGGCAAGATGTAGGATCATAATATCGCAATGTACAAGGCTCGCAGAATTAATAAACGACGGCGTCGCGAGGGAGTTACAATAAACGACGCAATAAATAATGACAGACAAAACATAAAGAAGACGTGAGACCTGGCGAGGGTTAAGAAGTGTCGCGAGAGTGAATGTTTGTGCATCTGCGACACTTCGCGAGACATTCCCGAAAATAAAGGGGAGCTTAGCTGTCATCCACTATGTATTACCCTATATAAAGGGCTAAATGAGTCTGTAAGAAAGGGAGAGATCTTTTTGGAATTGTTGAGCAAGTCATTAGGAGAGAGAAAATCAAGAGTGATTGTAATTACTTGAGCTCTGTTCTACATTTCTTTGTAAACCTTTCAAGAAAACAATTAATAAAGTACATTATTATTCATCTTCAAATGTATTAATTAAGCAAATTCGAGTAAGGGGTGTAGTGTAGGTTTTCCTGCTACTACACCAGTAATCAAGTGACTACATTCCTCATTGTAATTAATAGCATTAGATATTGTCTTTCGATCAACATAGTAGATTACTTGACCAACAAAAGTAACAAAGGAAAGTTTCTTATGATCAATATTATGAATATTGCATAAAAAACTCTTACCATATCAGCTGAAATTTTTTCAAAATCAAAAAGTTTTCCCCAGTTTCGATCTTGAACAAACTTCATATAATCCTTATCTTTGACATCTGAATCAAATTTCTTTTCAGTGGTAAATTCCATATTCTTGAGAATTTCGTGTTTCCTGAAATAAGAGCTATCAACAAAGCTAGCGAAATCATGTTTGTTATCAATACTGTTAGGAAATCTGATATCATCAATATCTTCACTTCTGATCCGATTATTAGCGGATTTGGTTCTTGATTTCCTTTTTCTCATACTTGCGAAAATATGAAAAACCCTAGTTACGGTTTTGACCAATCTTCCCCAATATGTAAGGACACATAGCAAGAGATTATCTTTTATAGGAAGACTTGATAACAAAAACCGGGAATAACTAGTTTTAGGAAAAACTCTCAAAATTGGAAACCGTGACTTGTGGGAAAACAATTCCGATTTTATATCCAGGTTTTTCTTTTGGAAAACCGGTTTTTCATGGTCCGGATCTTTGTTTCGGATTCATTCCATGTTTTTGTCCAAAAACCTGTTTACTCTTTTATTACCAGAGAGTGGCAATATCACTTGAAATTTATTCAAGAATTTACTAGAGTATACAGAGATAAATTTGAACAAGATATGATATTTGTTAAAAATACCATCAGAATCATAAACCCAGTAATATTTCAAAAGATCACTTGCTTCATTAAAATAGTTGTGAGGTGTATGAAGCAGACCATTGTTAATAGAATTATTAACTGAAAACTCATTCCTTGTAGGATCACATATTTTCCAAAATCGCATCCTAGAAAGCGGAACATTGACAGTCGTTGATCTGAAAGTGTACATGTGTATACTTTGGTAGGCCATCCAAAATATATTTTTAAGATTCCTGATTTTTCCGGAACACAATAGCCGATGTTCATAAACATATTGAGCAGAATCTTATACATTTTCAAGATACGACATGTCTCATAGGCCATTGTATCATTGTTACTCACTACAATGATATATAACCCTATGATAGCCAAAAGATTATGTAAGTCACTCAAGACATACATAAGCATAATTCCTAACATGTTTAGGAATAAGAGTATTACATACTTCATACGTGTTTTCCACCACGATCTTTTAAAGTAGTCAAATCCTGCCATTACGTTAATTGAATCGACCATTAGATTCAATTTCTTATAGGTTGGATCTCACCAAACACAGATTGTTAGATCTTTTCGTGTTTGCCTACTCTGATACCAATTGAAAAGGCGAGGGTACCCAAATATACCTCGAGCTAAAACTTTTCCTACCTATAAGTCCTTTCTCCGAAAGTGATTGTCTATGGACTGAGTCGAGACAATACAACTAATCGGTTCACACTTCGTGTGATCATCTATGGATACGAGAACGAGACAATACAACAACGAAGTATGTTTACTTGATACAAAGGTTCGGACTTAACCAAACACAATAGGATTGCTTATCAAGTAAATATGAATTAACGTTTGTGTAATTTACTTTAATTATAATAAAACAATGATAATGCGGAAATATAAAGTAAATGACACAACAAGATTTTGTTAACGAGGAAACCGCAAATGCAGAAAAACCCCGGGACCTTGTCCAGAATTGAATACTCTCAGGATTAAGCCGCTATACAAAATTAAACCTAACTTCGTATAGTTGAGACAAGGAAACTAAACCTATAGTTCACCTAGTTCCGTCTGTATTCCCACGCCTCCAACTTATGAATAAGTCACGTACTTGGAACAATTCCTTTGGTTCGTATTCCAAACAGTAAAGGAACAACAAATATGTTTGGTATCAACTCTCTTCAACCAAGTGATGTGAGTTCGACAAAGGCTCTTCTATTTATCTTAACATAAACTCCTTCGTCAGGTTCTTAGATCTTTCTTATTCTCAATTACCAAAGTAATCGTTAAGATTTTGCAATCAATACTTTTAATCACAAAGAATTGTATTGATGCCGATCTACACAACTAATCAATCCAATCTACCACAAGGATAAACTGATTATAGTTGGATCCTCTTATACCGAAACAAATATTGTGCACACCAAAGATTATGAACCCCAAATCAAAAATCTTCAATATCTTCTTTGTTTTCAAATCTTCTTAGATCTTCAATAAACACCTGCATACAACAACTTGAATCTCTTGTGATCAATCACGCCTGAGTAATGGAGTCTCGTTAACAATGGATTATCACAAGATCGTCTGTAGCACTAACAACAGTCTAAAGATCCCTGTCGAAACTTCGATCTAGTTTGAGTGAATCTTATATCAGAAGAGAAGATTCTCAAGCATAACAAACTAGGTGCAATCAAAGTCAACCACTGTTAGTCGATCAAATCAATCGAAAACAAAAGATAAACATCAATTATCTAGTTTCTCACCAACGGTACTCTTAGAGCTTCTCAATCCCAAAGAAGACTTTAACTGAGCGTCCGTAAGAGATTTCGCCTAATTAGGTTACTCTCCTCTCCGAATAGGCGGCTACACCAGTAACCACACAACCGAGGAAGTTTGTTGTCACGAAGGATTAGTTTGCTAGAAATGCAAACTTCAAGTATTTATAGACAAGGAAGTTTGGACACCAAGGAATTTACAAAACCGAAAATATTTTCAAAGATATTCAATACATTCCAAATTCGGTTTTCATAATTCCTGGAAATGCTCTGTCCAAAATAATGATCGAAAATCTCTCTAGAAAATCTCAACTAGTGAATGCACATTACTAATTCTTATTTTCCTAAAATAAAATTAACAACCTTAAATAAAAGATTCTTAACTTATTTATTTCGATCCTGGGATTTTCTTCCTGTATCTATTAAGGAATAACTTTGAACAATAAAATATAAACATTACTGCACGTGTTCAAAGTATGCCGACATCCTTACTTTGTAAGTCCTCTTTCATACTTACAACCTTGAAACCGATTTGCCACACTTCCAAACAAGTTTAGAATTGGTTTATCTGACTTTCAAGAACTATGCGATTGATTAAGAAACACTCAATCACAAATCATGGATTTAACGGTTCTACCAAAACAAGTTTCGGTTCTACCTCCATGTGAGTATTTTGTTTAGTCACACTAGCTTTCCAAAATTCGGTTGAGTAGGTACTAGGATCGGTTCCCCACATATATATGGTATCTAACTTATATGTGTTGCACATGTCCATAGGATCGGTTCCCCTTTGCTTGAAAACGTGTTGCACATGTTCATAGGATCGGTTCGCCTTTCTGCTATAAACCTTGCTGCACCTCATACAAGGATCGATTCCCCTTTGTGATGTGTTGCACCTCTTCATAGGATCGGTTCCCCTTTACCCAGATTCGGTTCAACAAAACACAAACTCGATCATACCATCTCAGGTGATTGCTTAAGATTGGTTTCACTAATAAAAGTCATACCAATATATAAGTCAGGCCTTTGTGAATAGTTTTACCAAGAATACAAACAAGTCGTGAGCGGTTATACTAAATCACACATATTGGATGTTCACAAGATATGCAATGAATAACAATCCCAATAACGCCTAGCGATTTCCTTTTCGATTCATAAACAAGTTTATGAACTTACTTCCTTAAAACACATGTAAAACATTGTTTCCTAGGATGAAATCCTCACCTCATACCCATACATAATCACAATAGCATTCAAACGATTATGTCGATGTATTATCTACAAAGTTTAATGGTTAAGCAATAAACTTCTTATTGTATTCCTTAATACTATGTCTATCTAGAGTGTTCATGCTTCGCAGTTTCGTTTTCAATATGCATGACTTGAAAGATACGTTAGGGAATGAAACAGTTCAAGTCAAATATCACTAACCTCAAGTGGAAGGATGATGTTGTCGTTGTAGCTTCTTACTTCTTCACTTCTTCAAGTCTTCGCAATACTTGTAATGTCTCATATCCTAATACTTTCAAGCTAACCTATACGAAGTTGACTCTAGTACATAATCAAGCGACTCTTAAAATGAGTTTTGATTCACTAAAATATGACAACCAAACTTGACATACCAACGCTTGGTGGGTTCAACCGAGCTATGATCTAACATACTGTATAACAATCTAGATGAGAAACAATCTTCGACAATTTAAGTTACACAATTAGTGGCACCATCAACATGATAAATCACTTTAGAAATAGTTTCTTAGCTGATAATATAATCACTTTTATGCAGCCTAAAAATAATAAGAGATGAAAGTTAGGATGCTTAAATTAATAATAAAAATTCAAATGCAGACTTTGTTTTGGTTATTTAAAATCTTTCAGGTACTTTTGTGGGAGCAATGGCCTACTCAGATAAAGGAATGAATATAAACCAAGCAGATTCTCTAGTGTTGCTCAAAGCTCTTTAGTGGTGTTTTGGGGTAAAAAGTGATTCTAATAAAAAGGGTAAAAAGTGGGATAAGCCGGTGAGAAATGTGCCTGAAAACCTAAAACAAATGTACCGTGGAAATACTTTTAGATTCGAGAGATCAAAGTCGTACAAGACTAGACTAAACCAAGAAATTGTCGTTCTTGTCTTGCTTCAGTCACAAAGGAAAAAAAGGGTTGGTCTTAGGGAGGGAAGTAGAGGAAGTGTTGGGATCAGAGTGTTAGACCATGTGAAGTGTAGGGTATATGACTGCATATGAAGAATTCTCTGCGTATGACTGAGAGAAGGCTTATGTTAAAATCATATGGTAGACCTAAAAGAAAGTATCTCTTGTCTTTCTGTATATTATGCCTTTCATATATTGAATAATCTATTTTTATAGAGTCAGAACTGCACACCCTGACCTCGTAAGAAGTGGAAGTTGTGAGGTAGTGATGAAGTGGAAGTCGTGGAATTTGATGAAAACCGTGTCCTTATTGTTAAGTAAGACTGGACGGTTATACACCCACAACTCCTCTACTTTGTCAACCGTTCATATATCCCGAAACTTTCTCGTAATGGGTGTATTCCTACCCTGCATGTCGTTGACCGCCAGACCAATACCCTCCATTTGTGACATGTTTGATGTCTCATGTAATTTTTAGTAGAAAATACTACTTAGTCTGAAGTCAAGTGTGATTTGCCTAGTCAAGTTGACTTATGAATTATCATGCGTAACTAGACATGAATGACAAGTCTTGGTGAGACTAACAAGACTGGTGAGGCTTGTAAAGAGCATACAAAATGAAATATATAAATATGTATTTATTTAGGTGTTATGTCAAGTTTCTGAGAATCTCAAATAAGTTATGGGAGTTCACATGTGTTAATCAGTATTGACATACGTATGTGAACAAGTGATGCCGAATGTGGGAATTGAGTGAGTCAATCACTGCATTCATGATATCAACGTGAGGTGATAGATGGCCATGAAAGAATGGAGAAGAGAATATATGAGTGTCCAACTGGTTAAGTATATGTAGCAGGACATATGTATGAAGCCATATGAAATGAGATATTTCTGGGCAGACACTATGGCAAGTCATCCATGGTCAACCACATGTTATGAATTGCACATGTTTGAGCATCGCTCGGGCGAAATCACAAGTTTTGCTATCTCATGTTTGTTGTGGATGTTAGATGTACAAAACTATATCTTGATTTCTAGTATACTAAAGTCAAGTCTCGAACATGGGTTTGAGTATGGTAGTTGAATATCGTACATCACTGAATAACCCTCGAAGATTGAAGACCAAAGAACAAACGAAGATATATGCGGGAACTTCATCAACAAAGACGTATGTGAAGACTAATCTATCCTATTTACTTACGATATTTACCATTTTTATCTTACGAGACTATGTCGTGTGATTTTAGTAGATTTAATATTGCAAATAAGAAATTTCGAGCTCAATCTTGTCTTGGTTAAACTTTCGAAATATGGTTCAAGCAATGGATATTATTAGATCCTTAGAATTTTTAGTTAGAACAATTTATGGTTCACAAACTATTTTTGTTTCAAGTTAATCATTTGGAAATCGCCCAGGTAACAGTGCATACTGTCTATGGCTATTGGGAATGTTTCAAAATTAATTACGAGAGACTTAGAATTATTTTGTTCAAGGTATACACATACTTGTATGTAAAGCCTAGGTCAGTCTGAATTCCGCAGACTATAGAGGTTTGTGAACCTTTTAAATATGAGTTACGGAATAGGGGTAGGTCTGCGAACCCAGTTTGCAAACCCCCTGGATCTGATCACTTTGTGAACTGTCAAGGTCCGAAAACCAGGAGAAAACCATTATGTCATGACTTCGCGAACTACCAGTGGTTTGCAAACATATGCAGTTCCAGTATTAGCAGAAGTACACAAACTATTTTATACGACTATGTTCTCCTTGCTAAAACTCTCGTAGACACTTTCAAGACAACTTTGTTTATAAAATCACTTTGGGCTTGTGGATTTTTGTTTAGTCTTAAATGTCATTGAACACCGCTATGTGCTGATAAATTCAAAAGCATACTTGCCGCTATGAACTATCATTGTGCACGGTTCCAGAACCCTTGACCATAATGCATATTCTTCTGTGTAATCTCAAGGCGGACTTCTCACATGCTTACATGAATTCCTAAAAATAATTTCACCTAAACTAGGGAAGTGTTTGCTTGGATCTCAAGCGATCTTAGCTTTAATTCAAAGCTACCTGGAGCCTTAAAAATCTATAAATAGAAAGACTCTTGCAATGAGATTTCTCAATCCCCGACATGCTTGTGTTCTAGTTGTTAAGCCAGAGTCGTCCCCTATAACCTAGGTTCTTCATGGAACTGCATTTTAGGTTACGACTTTGAAGACTTCACTTTGGGATTCGTGAAGCCTGGTCGGAATATATTTTACCTGATAGTTCGTGTATCTGTATCTTGTTCTTATTGATCTTTGAGGTTTTCGTAATCTTGGATTAGGAACGAGATAGATAGAAAGCATAAAGTTGACTTCGTCTAAGATTTTGTGATTCTTTAAGATAAATGTAATCTCTTCCTTGATTTGTTTGGATTACTCTTGGTAGCAATTACTCATAGGTCCTAACCCAGTGGGCTAGCTTAATGGCTGGTCCTTTGGGCTTAATGAGATGTCCAAAAAAATTTGTTTACACCATCTTTTTCCGCACATGTGCGAGTTTTATTAAAATGAGTTACGATTATTCCAGAAATACCCCTCCACCAAATCATACTACATAAATTTAGGATTTAAATATTCCTTAAAAAAAAAACGCAGAGCAGATTTCAGACAAGAGATTTCAGATCTCGTCTGAATTTTTCTTTTCTTTTCGATTGATTCTCCAGGACCTGATGTTCTAGGGTTTAATTCTCAGTATATTTACACAGGTTAGTTGATTTCATCTTTTATTTTATTTTCCTTTTTGATTTAGATTAGTTGATGTTTGATTTTTTTTGTTTTTTTTTCATCTGCTACTGTTAATAAGCTGATTCATTGTGTTATAATGAAGATTTTAGGTTTAATTTTCATATTCTTTCCTCTCGTTAGTTGATTATTATTAATCCGTAATCATGTGTTATGATGAAGATTTTAGGTTTTGTTTTTCTTCTATCTTGATACCGTTTAATCAGTTGATTCATCTTAATCTTTCAAGAGTTTTTACTGATTTTAGTTTTGTTGATGATTTGGTTTTAAGATTCATTTTTTCAAATTGTTTGTTTTTCTGATTTTCTTGTTTTGATTTTTGTTTTTGCATATACAATATGATTCACTGAACATAATATATTTGTTTTGTTTGCAGGTTTTATTCTTTGATTTCACTTGGCGAAATTATCATATTTCCAGGTTTGTTATTGTTCTTTTCATTTATTTTTGCCTATGATCTGATAGAGCATCTAGCCTATACTGTTCACTATCAGTTTTAAATAGTATTTTGTCTTCTGTTTTCATTGTTTTGGTTGTGAATTGATAGTGCATATTAGGTATACTCTTAAATGAAGTTCGAAAGTGTATTTTTTTTTCCGGTTTCGTATATAATCTAACAGTCCATATAACCTATACTCTTGTTCATTAGAGGTTATAGCATGTGAATATTCTTATGGTGAACATAAGCTATACTCTTTGATAGAAGTGGATATATTTTCTTAATTTGTGCTGTCTTTTTTTTTCCTATGATGCTACAATGCATGTAGCCTATACTCTTGAATATAAAATGATTCCAATGATGCCACAATGCATGTACATTATAATCTTGAATATAAAATGATTCCAATAATGGTACAATGAATATACACGACACGACACTACACTGCACAATGTCTGTAGACTCAACAGTGTAGGTTCCCTGTACTCCTGTATTTATCACTGCGACTAAGTTTACGTTTTATTATCTTGTTGATTTATGGGGGTTATACTTTTTCACAGGTTTAATATGTCTACTTCTGGTGATATTCCAAATATTATGTGCTATGCATATGTCTACTTCAAGCACCATCACATTCCTTATCTTGTTACATACACTTTTACTATTGATGATTTGAAGTTCTGCATCTGCAATGAGTGGGGGATGTTGAATCCTTCAAATATTGTTATCAATTATATTGATAATGGTGTGAAATTCCCAGTGCTGGTTGATGTTAATCTTCGTGGTCTTGCTGCATTGCACCATTCCCAGAAATCTTCTTACTTTGAGTTGCATGTTGATGCTCTTTCTAACGGTGCATCAAGTTCGTCCAATTTTGTTCATGTGGACAAGCAATCAAAACTGATTCAAAGTGCCAGAGAAAGTTATGAAACAGAGGGTAACGAGGTTGTAAAGCCTCTTATTTCTGATGGATGGGAATGTGTGTTTGATGATCCTAATAAGTTGTTCCGTGGTGGTGTGGACTCTGTAAGACTAGCATGCCAGAAATACTGCGCGAAGACTGGGTACAAAGTTAAGAAGGTGAGGAATGATTCAGCGAGGTATACAATGAAGTCCAGCAAGGTTGGTTGTTCATGGATGATCCATGCAGTTGCTATAGATTCTTCACTTGATGTTTTTAAGATAAAAAAGTATGTTGGAAGGCATACATGTGGTGTTGGGTTAAAGTTGAGGTGCCCTCTTTTAACTAAGAAACTTATTAACCACCTTATTCATGATAAGGTGAGGCATAATCCACTTATAAAGACTCGTGAAATTAAAGACTACCTCAAATGTTATGTCGGGGTGAATGTAAAGTACCATAGTGCGTATCATGGCTTGAAATTGTCACACCAGAAGATTTTTGTGGACGACATTAAGTCGTATACTGATCTGGTTTGGTGGGTAAATGCATTAAAGGAAACTAATCCGGGGTCTCATATTGATTTCGACTACAATGATGCGGATACCATATTCGAGAAGTTGTTTATTCTTTTTGGTGCATGTATTGAAGGATATAAATTGTGTAGGCCAATGATTTTGTTGATGCAACTTTTTTGAATGGGCTATTCAAAGGAGGTTTGATGGCTGCGACTTGTCTTAATGGCGATCAAGGCAAATTTTCTATACTTTTTTCACTTTGTGCTTCTGACTCTTTTTTTCTCCAAGTAATATCTATATATTATAGGATCTATATACTGTTTTTGTTTTGCTTTTTTCATGTTTCTGGTTTTATATTTTTTGGGACAGTGTAGCTTATCTATACTGTTTGCTCATTTGTAGGTTTTTATCCTTTAGCATATGCTTAGGTTCTGGGAGAGACTATTGAATGTTGGCACTGATTTATGAAGAATCTTGAGAAAGTTGTTGATAGTCGTCCAATCACATTTTTTTCTGATCGCCACGAAGGTCTATTACAAGCTATTCCTGTACTTTTTCCTAATTTTCATCACAGTTACTGTTACTACCATATCTTGAACAACCTGCCCATCAAGAAATCTGATGAGAAGTATAATGAGGTTGTATGCACTTACTCCATCAAGGTACGAAGAAGCACTCAGGGAAATGCAAATCATGGGAATGCCTTGGGTTGCAACCTATTTACGTAATATTCCCCCGGAACACTGGAGTAGTGCATTTTTTCATGGTTGTAGGTTTGTCCAGACATCTTCAAGTGTAGCCGAGTCATTTAATAATTGGATTCGACATGAAAAGAAGTTGCCTGCCTGCCCCCTTGTGGACACAATCAGGTTTCTACTTCAATCTTTTTAATATGTTCCAAAAGTTGTTTACTTTTTTGATTGTTTTTTGGTAAAATAGTTTTTTTTTTTTTTGTTTTTTTTTTGTCCAGGAGACGCTTTATGGAGCTAATGTCAAAGCGGCGCGAAGAAAGCCTTTTGATGGACCCTGAAAAACTCACACCTACTTATCAAGCTTTGCTTGAAGAACATATCCAAATGGGTCGAGTCTAGAATGTTAGTCAGTCTGATCACAACATATTCGAAGTTCATTCTCCGAGGTCAGTTTAATATTTTTTAATTAGTACAGAATATATTCAATGTGGCAATAAGATAAACATGGTACACATTATTAGTGCAGAAAACCTATACTGTTTGAATGCAATTTCAGTAATGACAATAAGTTTTGCTTTGTCTAGTCTATTATGCTAGAGTTTACACAAGCATATAATATCCAGTACAAATGCAGATTTTTGACTATGCTCCCACAGTGCACATAAGCTATACAGTTCATTAATGCCAGTTAATTTTGCTATATATATTTTATTTAGATTTGTCAATTTGCTTATTATTTTCTGCTATGCAGGTCTCACTCTGTTGATCTAGAGAGGATGACTTGCACCTGCCAAAGATACAGTGTGTATAGTTTTCCATGTTCACATGCCACAGCTGCGATATCTGCAAAAGGCGATAGTTACATGGATTATATCCACCCATACTTTAAAGTTTCTACATATCGTGAATTATACTCACTTTCAATCAGGCCTATCCCCAATTATGACAGGCCCGAGGAGTATATTGAAGAATACACCATTCGACCTCCTAATCCAAGAGCTCCACCTGGACGACCAAAGGGAATCCGTATAAAAAGTGCACGCGAGCTTAGTAAGAAGTCAGTTACATGCTCCAAGTGTCACAAAAAAACTCACCACAACAAAGCTACCTGCACCTTCATTCCTCCCTACCCATGATATTTTGTTTATTCATCATAACAAAGCAACATGCACCTTCATAATGATCTATTTGTCATGTTTATTTTGAAGTTGACTTTTATATAGAGATATTTTTACAGTTTCGGTATACGCTTCAGTTAGGCAATATATACTCGTCATTGAGGTGATATTATTTTTTTATCCAGATATCATATTATTTCTTTGAATTTTTTAGAGTTTATTTTTTATTTTTAAACATAATCTAAAAGTGCATAAAACTTGTACTCTTGTTTAAAATGAGTATAGGCAAAATATACTTAGTTATCACTGCAAGACTATTTCTACAGAGATACTCAGATATCAGAAAACTGTATATATAAGAACAAAGTATATAGATGAAAACAACTATCTGTGTTTAAATTAATAATTCCTATCCGGAAAAAAGTTTACTTTTCTAAAAGTGCATAAAACCTATACTTTAGTTTTTACTCTTGTTTAAAATGTGTATAGGCAACATATACTTAGTTATCACTGCAAGACTTTTTCTGCAGAGAGTATACTCAGGTATCAGGCTAATAAGTCACTGTATGTATAAGAACAAAGTATATAGATGAGAACAGAAAACAAGAACTATTTGTGTTTGAATTAATAATTCCTATCCAGAAGGGAAAACAAGACAAAAAGAAGAGACTTTGTTTACCATTGCACATTCTTTTGGTCATTCGACGAAACTATTTGTGTTTGAAGACAGGTTTGTTTACTATTGTACATTAAAAAGAAAATCCAACAACTAAAAGAAAAGTACACAGTGACAGAGTTTTTGACAATTATTTATACTACTTTACTGTAGCAATCAGTTTCAAAAGATGGCTTCCAACTCTCTTCTGGATGCTCCACTGTCAGCAACTTGCAAGCTATCCTAACCCTTTTACCTTGAATCTTATTTCTTAGTGTTTCTCCATCTTCTAAGCTCAACTCAGTTTGTTGTTCTAAATTATAACAAGAAAATTTCTTCATAAAATATCTTACATATGGCAGAAAACTGGTGAAGTCCCTTGCTCAGGTGTTGGGAAATCCCAGAATACAACTTTCTTCACAATGCTCTTTTTCTGTTGTACCAAGAAATTGTTGATAGGATCTAAGCAGCGTTCAACCATTTTTTTCGTATGTGTGCTTTCCACTCTTCAATGAGTTATAGTGAACGAACCTTTTCTCCTTAAAATAAAATATGAGCATCGTCCAATAACTCCCTAATCCTGCTCCATGTCACATGGGTATCATAATTCTGTCGACGCTTTTGTCCATCTCTAAGATTGGTTTATCTACAGAATCCTTGTCTTCGCCCGGAAAAAGTTGAGGTCGGTCGACATGAAGCTGGAATATCGATTGTTTTTTTTTTTTTGCAAGTGTTAGCATATGTACTCTAAAATGATGTTTGTCAAATTTTTCCTAGTATAGCCTATATGTACTTTCAAGTGTTGAAGTCAAACTAGCTAGTTTTCTACCCAAGTATAGACTATATGTACCCTTAAAAAGAAATGACTAGTTTTATCTATAATTCTTGTGATGTGATGAAAAGGAAAAAGAAAAAAGAAAAAAAGATAATACTAACCCAAGCAGATGCATCGAGGTACAATACTGAGTGGTATGCCTTTTTCGGATCAGGATTCTGTTGAGATTTGCGACAAGCTTCTTTGAACTTGTACACAGTGTATCGAAGCAAGTCTACTTCCAAGCTCTCATTGTGTACCAAGGCATGCATCGTGTTTGCGAACACACATATATATGCACCACTGCCAGTCGACACTCTCCACGGGTTTGAGCTGCAAGGTCAAAACAATGAATAACTTTTTAAAATTTGTTTTTAATACATTTTTCATATACTTATGAAGTACACTATATAAATTATTTTATTTTATTTTTCAATTTGAGGCTTACACATTTGACGCCTGTTCGAAGTATGGAGAGACCACCCTTAGTTGATATTCACTCATCTTATGGAAAAACGGGGAATCGTGAAGATCTTTCAACTTATTACTGTCCCTTCTATTTACAATCCCCTTGTCGTTGATGTTTCTTTTTAGGAGTCTGATTTTCAGTTACAATTTGTTTCCCTTTCCTTTTATTTGGCATGACAACTTGTTCTGGTATCTCTTTATCTTTCGGCTTTTCCTTTTTTGCCGATTTGCCACTTGCTTTCACATCTATTTGCTTTTTTGATTCAACTCTTGGTTTTGTCTTCTGAAGAGCTTTACCAAAAAACTTACTTCCACTGTCAAACATGTCTCCAATAGGCTTCAGTTGTCTATCTTTCCGATTAATTACATTATTAGCCACACTTGAGACCACTTTGTTATTGTCTTTTGCTCTGACAAGTGCTTTTTTTTCTGATAGCTAGTGGAACTTCATGCTCTATTTGAGACAGTGTCTTAGTTTCAACATTTGACTTCATTACCTTTGTGCCAGTGTTTGTCGGAGCAACTTCCAAATGACGACTCATTTCTCGATTCATCTCTGCCTCATGTTTTTTTTTTTAACACAAACCCAATTTTAGTCAGTATAGGGTACCTATACTGTTGATAACTTACCCAGTATAGGCAATCTGCATACCATATTTCGATTAGATATTTTTATATACATGATCAATGATAAGCAAATTTTTCATGAAATATAATAATTATGACTGTATATTCATTTTGATTACTTAATCAGTTGGTACTAGATGTTTTTTACGGGGGTCAAGGGGGCAGCGCCCCCTCGTTGTCATACTAATATAAACGCACGCCTGATGCGACTTCCCTTACACTCAGTCGCAAATATCTTAATGAACTTAAATTTGTCAAACATTTTACCTTAGCATTTTGTGCAAAGACCTTTGATGTGGCCTCAGCATGCAACGCCCGCCTCTCGTTTAACTCCCTAGAATCCTTCTGCATAGGAGACTCATGTTCTAGGGGCACCTGCATTTTAAGAAAACAGGTAAAGAGTGTCATTTTTGTGTATGCCAATGTGCAGATTGCCTATACTATGTAAAACAAGTAAACTGAAATGCAGATAAAATAATATCTTAAAAAATATTGGAGAGCTGGTTTATCTGCTTTTCTTTTCATCTTCCTCTCTATATCAGAGAATGGCGGAAAAACCACCGGTCGCTTAGGTTCAACTTCCGGTTTCTTAACTTCGGTTTTTTTGAGAGACAATTTTATCTTCATCGAAGCCTAGATTTAGCAGGAAAAAAAATGAATTTTTTAAGGATAAATAAAAAATACAGAAAAGGCACACTGAAGAAACCTTTGTATGCATACCTTTGCTGGTTCCACAACCTCATTTGCAGTTTATTCTGGTGTCAACAGTGTGAATGACGGCACGTCAAAAAAATCACTATGTGGCGCAAGCTTTGAACCTTCTATTTTTTCTTCGTGTATAGTCTTTGCAACCCTAGCACATGCAAGACCCAACGTTGCTTTTTCTTCTTTACAGTTTTCTACCATTTGTTGTTTCACTATTTGGGGTTCCTGCATTTTTTCATTTGAACTGCATTATACACGTGTTTGGAAAATATGACATGTGTTATTAAAAAGGAATTGACAGTGCAGAACATTTGTACCTTTTCAATCACTGGTTCTGGTAGAGGTAGCAAATCGTTTCCAAAGCACTTCTCCACAATTTACGTCGAAGACAATTGATTGAGGCTATCCAAACTACCACTTTCTGAATTTTCTTGAGCATATCTTTCATATAGTATATCTTCAGATGGTAGCTCAACATCTGCATTCAGATCAACAACATCTTCATCATAATCTTGAAACAAATTTTTGAATTCTGATTCGTACGCGTATCTTCCAGTGACGAAAAATTGAAGAAGATCTTCAATTGATAATGTTTTCGGCTCTTTCACCTTTAGCACCTCACAAAACAAAGGAACAAACTGCATTCTTGGCATCACTTTCCAGTTCTCTCGGAGATTATTGATTGCGCCATTTATTTCACCCATCACTGCTTTAGCTGCTTCTTGTTGGATTGCTTTCAGCTCAGGCTGTAAGCATTTAAGAAAAAGAAAACTGATTTTTAGTAATAGTGCAGGTAACATATACTGATATAAATTTCTTGAAAAACAATATAGGCGAGAGGAGTATTAGCTTACTGGTGTTGGATTTTGTAAGCGCTTCTCAACTTGCAGCTCATCCACCTTTTTGTTCAAGTCACCTAAAGCCCACATTTTTTTATTGTGAAGGCTCAATAACATAACTTGATGGCACGGATTTTTCTTCACAATCGGGATTTGTATCTTCGTCTATTGGAGTAGTTGCACTTGGAACTTCGATTGAGTTAGTGCCCAGAGTAGCAGCATCTTCCATACTTCCGCTCCATGTCCCTTGTTCATCATTTGATGGAGCAGCTTTTTCTATGTTGGTCTTTCGGTGTACTTGCACTTGGAACTTCGGTTGACTCAGTACCCACAGTAGCACTCACTGTCCGTTGTTCGTCAGATTCTTTGTATGAATTTTTTTTTCCTCCATCAGAGTCAGATTCGGAGCCAGATGCAGCTCTAGAGTCAGAGTCAGAGTCAGAGTCATCCCCTGAAGATGTTTTTGTGTTACCGCCAGGCTTCCTTTCTGGGTATGCTTTATAATATATTTCATTCATCAAATTCTCCATCCTTGGATCTACGAAATCACCTTTTTCCTTTATGCTCTGCATTGCCATACAGTTAAAATATATGGCTAGCCTCAAGTCATCATATAATTCTTCTTCATAACCATCCAATTCTCTTGGTCGTGGCACATCTTTGAATCCTTCTTGTTAGACACCATCCATTTCTTTATCAACATCCATTTCTTCTACTTCTGGGACTCTTACTTCCTCTCGCTGGCGTTGCAAGCTCTACGCAATTTCATTTAAAGCTTTCTGCTCTATTTCAGTAATCTTATCAAGAATACTCGGCGAGAGCTGAAACACAAAACATTAATACGCATTTCTTATGAATTCAGATTCCATACACTATTATATATTTCAAAAGCAAACATTTCTATCCGTGCAGGACCTATACACTCTATAATTTTAGTCAGTATATGCTACATACACTCTCATAGAACATATACGCAGATTATTCTATGCTACATTTTAATCAGTGTAAGTTTATAATTATCATGTGACGAAGAATTGTGAATATACATACTCCAGTAGTATAGTCTACATACACTAATCTACAGACATAATCCAGTAGTATAGTCTACATGCACTACTCTACAACCATAAATATACTATTTAAGAATTGTGAATGTTAGTAGCAAGAATACACATTTTTAAAAGTATAGCCTACATACACTCCTCTATAATATATAGTATAGCACAAATAAAATATAGAATTAGGGCCATGATATTATCGGGTACTCAGCTATCTGTATATCTTTTGTAATTTCCATTGCAATTTCTTTGATGTTCCACCTGGCTACTCTCGGTAGGTTGATCCCTTCGGTTAATTTCAACGGTTTAACACAATGAGTATGCTCAGCAAACCATGGCTGAAACACGAACACGATTGATTAAGAATTCGAATCCAATCCATGTCTACGTTATCAGAAAATGTAATATCATAGGAGTGCTCACCAACAAATATATAACAAAACCAGTAACAGCAGTTGGATTGCTGCAATTCTTGAATAGCTGCTCGCGAAGGTAGTGATGGATTAAATCAGGCCATGACAATTTTTTGCTCTATCAGTATTAACTACTAAACCTATGTATTTCTCATTCAATGAGCTTGCATATTTTTGGGTAAAGAACAATGTTACACACATAAATAGGCCAATCAGCCTCACAATGTCTGTGTCGTGCATTTCTATTTCTTTTTGATTCTCTTCACTCAGTACATACTCCTTTTTGTTCTTTGATGCTATTTCCATTTTATTCTTTTGCTTTTCATTTTCATCGCAAGCCTTTCTAACTAGATCCAGTATTGCATTTTCTATCAATGATTTCGACATATTGTTATTACCAAAAATCCTAATATAAAATGGACTACTTCTGAATCCCCCACCCATAAGATATTGATTTTCTGGTCTGCCTGTCATCCTAGGTAAACCAAGTATGAGACCAACCTCTTTTGGAGTAGAATTTAGAACATGAATTTTTCCATTCCTCTCAAACTCAAACTGTATCACATTATCATCTTCTAGCCACCGATAGCACTTAATCATCTTTGTTAAAGCATCATCTAGTTTCTCCCAGTGAGAACGAGTGTAATTTGTATCCCAGAACATCATAAAGAGCTTACCATAATTGGCTTCCTTTATCTTACTCACTAGAGAATCAGGCAATACCAACCCATTCTCTTCCTTACTCGAAGCATTCTTCTCCTTCCCCAATGCTTTTATTTTCTTTACAACAGTAAAGAGTGGAGAAAAACCCGCTCTACATGGTTTTATACCAGTCGATCTATAAGCGTCGCCTCTACGATCTACATAAATATGACGAAAATAAGAGAATCATACTATCTATAATATAAACACAAATCTATAGTACAGGTGACCTGCACTGTTACAGATAGTAATCCTCAAAAAACATTACAACATAACAATCTAAACCTATGACATTCCAAAACACTACATTGGGTATCTACAGTGTCACATAATTATTTTCTTCTAATTATCTTGAATCAACACAGTATAGGCTTTCTGCACCTCTTACTGATCGAGGCCCTAATTTCAGCAAAATCTCCAAAAAGTCTAATTTCAACAAACCATAATTCACATTGCTTCTAATTCATTGAAGTGGTAATTATATAAATGTCCCTTATTTTGACGGGCTTCACAAATATCCTTATCACACAATAAATATACCCCTCTCCATCTATAAGCCCATCACGGGTCCAATAACATTCTTTTTGTTTCCATATTTACCCTCTCATACAATATATCGTTTTCATTCTTTTGATTTCAGATCTAATTCTTTTCTCTCCGTAGCTTGTACCAGTACCACCACCATGTCTTACGCCACCACCGCAACACCATCTCCATCATCACAACCATCACCATCGTTTCTCCACCTCCTAATCAATCGTTTAGATCGATTTTCACCCAAGTCAAGTTTCTACCCCGTGAATAAATTGATTTGATTTTGGTTTTTTATAGATTTAAAAAAACTATGGAGATCGGGAGATATGATTTCAATATCACTGAATCGAGATTTGATTGACTATATTTTGTGTTTATAATTAGTTCGATTTGTTTTTGGGTTTTTGGTTATGGATTCAAATCTAAAACGGAAATCAATTTTTTTTGTTTAGTTTAGGTTATAACTTTAATTTCTTGTATGTTCCGGATCTTAACCAAATTTTTGTTGTTTTTTTTTATTTTGTATGTGTTATTAGAATTTGACAAGAAAGAAAATAAAAAGCAAGCACTGCTCTCTCTCTCTCAAATGGCGACTTCCGATCCATAAAAATGAATGAGTAAAGCTGACAAATTGTAAGATTTGCGTTCATCTGTAACAATTTCTTTTTTATAATTTTGAATTATCTTTAAATGATCATTCATTTCTATTTCCCCATCTCTATACCTCATTGGGAATATGTTGGTCCTAACTTTAGGTTATACTGTTGATTGATTTCACCTTAGACTACTGTATTCATATAATCTGATTGGGTGTTTATTAGTTAAGCTGATGGAGATGTAGATTGTGTGTTTTGGAAGTTAATAATTGAAATTGTATATGACCGGAATTCTTAGAGGAATTGTACTATGTGCTCAATTTGGGAAATTACAAGCTGTGACAGATGGACTGGTGAATAGCTAAATTAATGAGCTAGTTTAATGACATTGCTTGGTTATTACCACTTTTAGAGATGGTGACAATGAATTATTGATTGTTGAGCTCATAATTTAGTGTAAAGAAATCATATGTCGAAGTATAATGCGAACTTGGACGCGTTAGGAGTACTACTGCAGTTACGTATTTTGTTGATTCATTTTTTTTTGTTGATTATCTTCATTTCATTTATATTAGAACCAATACTGTTCCGAATCCATTTTACACGTATAGTTCTTGGGTATCTTATGTTTATATTTGCCTATTTGTATATATGCAGTTAGATTTTTTAGGTTATTGGTAAATCATTTTGGTGTTCTTTCGTTAATGTTTTGTTTCATGGTCGAAAGATCTCTGGACTTCAGTTTTTATGGGATCAACTACTGTTGTTGATCCCATTTATGGCATCAACTACTGTTGTTGACACCATTTTTTATGGATCAACTACTGTTGTTGATCACATAAATGGGATCAACTCCTGTTGTTGACATCATTTTCTATGGGATCAACTACTAGGTTCTTATGGTTGATGACATTTCCTTGGATTAGTATAATCATGTTTGTAGTTTAAATCATGTTTGTTAAAAAAGTTAGATTAATTTCTTGCTGGTTTGTGTTTGTGTATTGTTGTTCGTTGATGGTAGTGGTGTTGTTGTTGGATTTTATAGCTGTAAAGTTCTTCAAATGTTGAATTTGTGGTGCAATGGTAGCATGACTGATTCCACGTCAGATGATGCGTGTTCGACTCACGCCAAATTCACTCATCCATATATGTCATTTTTTTGTTTCAAACTTTGGTTGTTGATTCCATTTACTGGGATCAACTTCCATTGTTGACACAACTGGATTAGAATATTTTTCAGTTATTTGTGCCAACTTTGGTGTTGACTCCATTCACTGGGATTAACTTCCATTGTCGACTCAAAAAAGCTGGTGTATTTTTTTAGTTAATGTGTCAACTTTGGTTGTTGACCCCATTAATTGGGATCAACTTCCATTGTTGACACAACTGAACTGGAATGCATTTTTGTTATTTGTGTCAAATTCGGTTGTTGACTCCATTCAGTGGGATCAACTTCGATTGTTGACACAAAAAAAACTGGAATATATATTAGTAAAGTTTTTTTTTTTGAACTTTAATTTTTGGGACCAAATTTTAGTGGTGGCGACGGCGGTGGTGGGGGCGGCGGCGGTGATAGCATCGACAGTGGTGGTGGTGGTGGAATATTAGTGGCGGTTGTAGTTATTAAGTGGTGGAGTGGTGGTGGCAGCGGTGCTGGTGGTGGTGGTGGTGGCTGTGAAGTAATAAAGAAAGAAATTTGCTAATGGATAAGGTTTGTAAAGGAAAAATAATTATAAGTGAGGGTATTAAGGTAATATATTTTTAATGGATAAAGTTTTTAGATGATATGGGTATATTTGTTGTTCTATAAGGGTATATTTGTTGGGTGTCAAAACTAGGGGTATTTAATTAATGTACCCCATGCTGCACTGTCTTAAAAACTGCCTTAGCACTCTTAATATCCACTAACAGAACATCAAAAAAAATCAATAGAGTTTAAATGGAACATAATTAATAGAGTATATGCATCACAGTATAGGATATCTGCACCTCTATCATTGTAAAAGAAATGGAAATCAAAACAGTATAGGCATGCTGCACTGTCTTAAAAACTGCCTTAGCACTAAGGGTGCACAGGAACCGAGCCGAAAAACCGGACCGTGCCGGAACCGGTGGAACCGTACCTGTTTTTGTACCGAACCGAGGAAGGGGGTACAGGTACCGGTCCAAAAAATGAGAACCGGCCTCTAGGGGGTACAAGTACACGGTCCTATTCATGTCCCGTCCCGTTTGTACCGACTAATATAGACCATTAGATTTAGGGATTTAATCTGATGGTGGTGTACTGGTATATATAGAAAAATTGGGTCAGAAGACTATATTTTTCATTTTCTTTTCTCTCCTTCTTCTTTGCAGCTCCTCTCTCTGTGAGAAGGAACACCGAACACCAGTTAACACCACCTCCTTTCTTCTCCAGTTTTACTAATCATTTGATTAGGTAAGATGCAATCTAGATCTGTATGTTACCTTTTTAATTTGAGCTTCATTAGCTTGATTATAACATAATGATTTGCATGACCGATTACAACATGATCTGTATGTTACCAATTTTACTGATTCCTTAATCATTAGATTAGGTAACATAATGACATGTATGTGGTTCTCCTTTTTTTTAATCGGTCTTGTATGTGGTTCTCCTATTTCTTTATTCTAGGGTTTTGGAATTTTCTTCCCAATTTGATAATCTACAAGATAGTCTTATCTGATTCATTTATATGAAATACTTAACGAGTTACGAGTCTTTCTCGTTTGATTTTGTTGATTCATGAATGATTTTAGGCTTAGTACTATAATCGAGTATAGAATCTCAGTTTTCTGCCCAAATTGATAATCTAGAAGATAGTCTGATTTGAATGAAATAGTTAATGAGTCTTTTTCGTTTGATTTTGTTGATTCATGAATGATTTTGGGCTTAGTATAGAATCTCAGTTGAAATTGAACAGTTTTCAACAATCTAGTAACATCTATTTTTGTTTGTGTTCTTGAAGGCTGCAAGAAAGTCTGCAGACTCTGCACCAACCACTGGTGGAGTGAAGAAGCCCCATGTTACCACCCTGGACCCTGGTACTGTTGCTCTAAGGTATGTAAATTGATACCAGTATAACATTACTATGTTAATTTATGTATATAATTAGAGTCTGTTGTCTGCATGTGTTATGTACCATTGTGATTTTGGCATATGCGTGTTTCTAATAGTTACTAACTGGATAACTTGTTATTACTTTTTTTTTGCAGAGTTACTGGGTCCTATCAACAATAATGCCACCACCAGTGCTGCCATGGAATAGATCTCCACAACCACTTCACCACCACTGCTACCACTTCAATTCTTCTTTTCTTCAGTGTAGTGTGTAGTACTGCAGCTATTAGTTGTTAAGACAGTAACACTTAAGAGTTTAAGACTATTGTAGTATTGTTTGTGTGTGTGTGTGTGTCTTTGTGCTTCTGCTGCCTGTAGTGTACTGCAGTCTGCAGCTTTGCTACTTGTTATTTTTTCATATTTTCAAGACTTTGGCACTTTGCTTTGCTAGTATTATTGCTACTTGTTAGTTGTTACTTTGTGCTTTGATTGAGATATTGCTTAATATATTGTTGCTCAGTAAAACAGGTACTTAAGCTGCTTAACAGACCAAAATTTGGCTGGAAAACTGACAGGAAAATCTGTCAGGAAAATCTGTCTGGAATTCTGACAGAAAGTACCGACTAGTACCGTACTTATCCCGAATGGTACCGGAACCGAGGACAGAGGTACAAGTACCAGTCCAAAATCTAAGAACCGAGACTAGGGAGGTACAGGTACTCGGCCTCGGCAAGAACCGATCCGAACCGTACCGTGTGCACCCTTACTTAGCACTCTTAATATCCACTAACAGAATATCAAAAAATCAATAGAGTTTAAATTGAACATAATCAACAGAGTATAGGCATTCTGCAATTTTAAAAAATTCCTTTGCATGTATGGAAAATCACATAAATTGAGTAAATTAACTCAGTATAGGGAATCTGCACTATTAGAACATAACAGAAAATCAAAAATTAAAATAAAATGTTGGATCTAAAAAGGAAAAGGAACATACGTTTAACTGCAACTGCTTTTGGAGATTTTTGAATTTCTGCTATAGATTTTTGCGAGATATTAGATGTTGATTCTACTGTTTGGTTTTTTGACTTTCTTAAACTTTGTCTTCTTGTTTCAACCATTGTTTTTCAATTGAAACTGATTTTTGGTTCAGCATAGGCAAAATATACGGTTATTGAAGTTGTTTTTTGGTTTTACTGGAACGATTTTGAGTTGATTGAACTCATATTTGATTTTGGTTAGGTTTATATGATTTTGGTAAGGTTTTGATTTTGGTTAGGTTTATATGATTGAACGATTTTGCAGGTTTTATTGAAGTAATCGAAGATTTCAGATTTGTTTGGTAAGATTTTCTTCTATGGATTTTGTTTTCTTTCTCTGAAAAATCTCAGAGAAGAATCGAAATGGTAACGAAACTGTTTCTATCAGTTTTTCAGAAGATAATGGGTTTAGCGTAACGACTTGTTTTCTCTTGCGTACTTTTCACACGTTTGGTACAGGGGCTACTATGTCTTTTCCTTGTTTTAAAATAATTTTGGACCTCCGGTTAATCTGAAAATATGGATGGACCCTAGAATAAATAAATATGTGGGCTTAGAACCAAACAAGAAAGTTCTTGAAAGGTGGTTAGTAATCCATATTTTTCAGATATCCGAGTGTGAGTGTGTCGGATTCGTGAGGTTTTCTGAATTTTGTCTATTGCAAACAGATTTCCAAGCCTAGGTTGAAACATATCAAAAAGGAAATCAAATAGGCTTGTCTATTAGAGGAAGATAGGTATCTAAAGTATTCACTGAGGTTTAAACAACTCTTAGGTTGTAAAGGACGCCAACTAAGGAAATCAAGTGCGTAGAATCTTGCGAGGTTCAGGAGACGTAAGGAACACGACTGCGGTTGAATTGTTTGGATGGTTAATTCGGTCTCAACTACATTTCAGTATGAAATCTGATAGTAAGCTAATTGTAGTTGTTTAATACAATGTGGTGTTAAAATCTATGCGAGGTCCGGGGTTTTTGTGCAGGTGCAGTTTTCCTCATTAGCAAAATTTCTGGTGTCCTGTGTTTTTCCTTTTCTACATTATATTGTTTATCTTAATAATAGGAATAACACAAGTAGTACGTAATCAATCTAGGTAGTTTAAGTCTTTATTATTTGAGATAAAAAACAAGACTTGTTCTTGTTGAATTCATATCTTGAAAGATAGATTGCAAGTTTCATACTTGTTACGATTCAGATCATCTTAATTCGGATACAACTATATTGGTCTTGGATATTGATTTTGAGATCGTCCAAGAACTCTCTACACAATCAAGTACACTGACCTTTGGTCTATACATATTGATTGTGGAAAACAAAGTGAAAAACTCTATACACAATCTTATTAAAGGGTCTTTGCTTTGACCTACTTGTGATTGCATTAGGTTTTGTCCATACAGGTTGGCGAACGAAAAGGTTAGTGGTGTACTTAGTATTAAAGCATTGCTTGGTTGAACCCACAAAGCGTTGGTATGTCAAGGTTGGTTGTCATAATTTAGTATCAAAGTCGCTAGGTTAGATTACTAGAATCAACTTTGTTAGGTTAGTAATACATGACTTGACTTGTTTCCATTTATATATCTGTTGATGGTGGATTTTCATTTAAGGTTAAAATTGTAAAAGCCAAAAAATTATGCGCTAACATCTTGTAAAAGATAAAGCCATTAATAAGTGTTGAATACTTCTTCACTTTACGAATTCACCTAGAATGGAGCATGTGACAACAATCCCATTCTGTGAATTAAATACACGAAATTCATCCAGGTTGGAGCATGTACCAACAATCCCATATACCCTGTGAATTTATAGCATTATTAATTAATGCGTAAGCAGCCTTGTATTTCTGTACTCATTATCGGTGCGGCATGACGATCGAGTGTTGCTCTCATCAGAGCAACACGAACCTCCAAGCATTATAATGAAAGCATGTACGAAATACCCGTACAGGCTGCAACTCTCGGTATGTTATACTAGCCCGATTGAGCAACTCTCGGTGTGTTATACTAGCCCGATTGAGCATCCGGAATGTCCGTATCAGTATGGAAATGATATCGATCATCCAACTTCACCAGCATGATTGGATGGCCCAGATCAATTCCATAACCCCCAAGAAGGTATGGAATATTCGCTGCCGAACCAACGCGGACCCCGCATGGTCGGCCTCCCCAAAAGATTGGCATATCTTGCCAAAACGTCCAAACCAGAGCGGTATGGGCGGAAAACCCTAAACTAGGGTTTGCGGCACATTACATGTGTCACAAAACAGTCTCAACCATCCATCTTCGCAGGTATAGATGGAGGGTGTAGATGTAGATTCAAAAGGCCCAGAGCATGTCAACATAATCACTGTGGGCCCGCCTACATACCTGACCAATCGGTCAGGACCAACCATGGTTGGTCATCCCAATTCGTACACCCGAATGGAGTATGATGCACGGCCGTGAAACCCAAAATTATGGTTTTATGAGCATCACGAGCGTCCATCTTCTCCGGCACGAATGGAGGGTCCAAGATTAGATTAAGCAGGTCCGGTCATACCAACATGACCACCGTGGACCCATCTATCCCCTCACCTGGTCGGCCATGGCATACCATGCCTGGTTATCCCAAATCGTCCGCCCAAACTAGCGTGGTTACACTTCCCAATTGCAAACTAATCTCGACCGCTCAACTTCGCCGGACGATTTGAGTGGCTTAGATCACGTTTTCATGGGACAATCAGGTATAGGCGTGAACACCAAAGCATATCACCTACACGCCGAGACCGATCGGCCAAGACCGACCAAGATTGGTCGTCTTGGAACGCGCGCCCGAAGTTGGCACGATGCGCGGCTTTTGTTTGCACTCGTTTTCGTTGCAACCGATCTCGACCACTCGACTTTGCCGGACGAATTGAGTGGTCCAGATCACACTTTCGTGAGATAATGGGGTATGGGCGCCTACATCGTCATGCCGTCTACACGCATGTACGATCGGCCTGGCCAAAATCGTATCCCAAGCTTGGATTCGACCAGGCTGAAGAGGGATGCTTGCGCACCTCTTCTAAAACCCTAATTCCATCAACGGTCGCAGATGAGTGTCTCAAAGATCATCTCATCCGTCCAACTTCACCGGCTTGGTTATACAACCCTGGTCAGGAGTTGATTGATCAGTAAGGCGTCTTGGTGATCACCACCCATCACTTTACCATACCATGATGCAGTACCTGCATAGAATACACACGATACTTCACAAGTATCGACCTCCTGAATAACGCAGTTATTCAATTTAGCATTACATGCTACCTTTTGTGGGTCCCACGACCCACATATTCTTGACATCAATCATGTCACAAACTGGGGGATACATACTGGGGTATTGGTCTGGCGGTTTACAGCGTGCAGCGTACAACGTGCCATCACAAGAGTGTGTCAGGAAGTCATGTACGGTTAAGTGATGATGGGAGAAGTGGGTAAGCCTGGTCGTGTGACACTAACACATTACTCCACTACTCCATCACTCCACTTTCTCCACTTCCCACGAGATACGAAGGTTAGGCTAAAAGACTTGTATAAATAGGTTCTCCATCCTATTTTTTTTAAAAGAGGAACAAGTCCAGACAACAGAGGAAAGTGTTGATACAATCGTATTCAAACACCAGAACTGATAGCTTACACCCCCGCAAGTCGGTTCGACTTTACGATACAAGTCATTCATAGCCAACACCTTCACATTCTCAACACCTTCTTCGCTTCCCTCCATAAGATCAACCCCATCTCCTTCACTTTGTGACCGAAACAAGTCTGGAACGGCCATTTCTTGGTTTAGGTCGGACTTGCACATATTGATCTCTCGAATCTACAAGCACTCACCGCGCAGTGCATTTGTTTAAGGTTTAGACTCATTTCTCATCCACACATCCCAAATTACCAAAACCGGCAGAAATAGTTTTCACCCATAAACAATTGGCGACCACGGTGGGAGGTTAATCTTTCGGTTGTAAAGTCAAATTCTTCGAAATCCGATTCAATTTCATCAATTTCAAAAAAGGGTAGATCTTAGAACCAATTCAATCATCAATCCATTTCAAGATGGTAGAATTCAGGTCTGGATCAACAATCAATTCTGATGGAGCTAGTGTGAATAACACTCCCGGTGTCGATGTACCTGTCAGTGGAGCTACCGTGGTCAATACATCTTATGGAGCCGTCACTTCTACCACCAGTGCCAGCGTAGTAGGAGATGTTCCAGTAAGTGTAACACCTCCCATCACTAGAGCCAGAGCAGCCGCAAATCCCGACATCTCATCAAGTGTAACACCTCTGGTAGTCACCAGAGCAACAACTTCCACTCCTTCATCAGGACAAGGAGCCGGAGGGACGAGAGGAGGACCATCCTCCATTACCATTGCAGACTTGATGGAGAAGCAGGAAGTTCTTGCTAAGACTCAAACGGATATGGCCGCAACTCAGAAAGAGGTACTCACTTTTCTTAAGACATTAACTGATCGATTGCCATAAGAGCCGCGACAGCCCCTGGAGCAAAAAAGGAACGCATTCAACGCACCGGAGAAGGTACTTCAACGGCACGGACCTCCATGGACCTGATCAAAGAAGCGACATCAGATATGAGCGGTCCTGTCATGGAGACTCCTACACTGGGGACTGATCCTCACAACGATCTTACTCAAGTCAATAGTTTCACTATGAACCAGAGGCCGGTGGATCGGAAAGCGGTTTCTGTAGTGGAAAGTTTATGCGAACTTTCACACCTCTCAAAGAATCAGCGCGCGGAGACGTTTTGCTGCAATCAACCAGAGGAAGGTCACGACCGTGCCCTACATGTCACCGCACGCATCAAGGATTCAGAGTTCAAGACGGCCCTTATCTACACGGGAGCGTCTTCGAATGTGATTACTCTCAAGACTCTCAGGACATCCAAGGTTCTCCCAGGCAAGGTCGTACGGAAGCCTACCACAATGACGGACTTCGAGGGAAACCAAACCAGCACATACGGGAGAAGCTCCTCGGAAAGAATCAGACAAGTTCATTGCGTCCCACTCCCCACGTGGGCGTCAATTCAGGAAGAAGACCGGCTTGCATCATTGAGGCCTAAAACCCACGATGCATCTTTGCTGACGAAGCATTCTTCTCCATCCTGTGAAGCCACGACCCACGTTCACATGAAGAGGGAACGAACTTTTGTGGCGAGTCGTGACCAGAAAGGGAAAACGGTATACCGACACCGCCATTATCAATTAGCAGGGGAGACTGTTACCCAGTCTCTCCACCCAATGGAATGCTACAACAGCAACGAACCACAAGAACAAGTGCTAGATGCTCCACAACAGCTGCAAGATGGCACCAACTCCACTGGCGATGAGATTGAAATCGTTGAGGAATCTCCTAGGCCTATCTCCATCAGCTCAACCTTATGTACGGATAAACGCACGAAGCTCGTGGAACTTCTCAAAGATTACCAGGACATATTCGCTTGGTGATATGAAGAAATGCCGGATTTAGATGAAAATTGGCACCCATCATCTACATGTCATACCTGGATCCAAGTCGGTTAAACAGTTGTAGTTCAGACACGAGGAAAATGGATAGATCAGTCTTTGCATAGACTTCGAGAGACTTGAACAGTGTCTTTGCTCCAAAACGACCCTCCTCTACCTAACATCGATATGTTAGTAGATGCAACCAGCGGACACGACATGTTCTCATCCATGGATGGATGTAGCAGCTACAACCAGATAAGGATGTACGAGCATGATGCAAGTAAGATAGCTTTTCGAACTCCTCTCGGAAATTTTTATTATACCATACTGCCATTTGGTTTAAAGAATGCCGGTGCAACGTATCAACGCTCTATGACGGCAATCTTCCACTGGAGCCGATACCTCAAGGGAGCAGCCTCAAGAAGATAACGATGTCCACGCGTCATATCGAGAAAGATCCGGGCGAGTCACTCTATCAGACAGTGGTCGAACAAGATCCGGGCGAGTCACTTTATCAGACAGTGGTACATGTCGATCATGCTATGTTGGAGAATCCGCGCTTTTGGTCATCCTCTGGAGCTATGGAACGCTCATCTACAACAACATATGCCCTGATTGATGGTTATTTTCAATGATGTTGTAGTAATAGGTTCGTTCAAGACTTGTGAAAGCAGATTTTTTTAGACTTAATTTTTGTAAATAAAAATAACAAGCTCAATTAAAAAGTTATTTGGAAATTATGGAGAGGCTGGGGCTAGGATTCCGCTATTTACCAATTCCAAAGTGATACTAAATACAATCATGCAATTTCACATGTTCAATTTGATTCTCAACTATTGCAAAAGTAGATTTTTTAGAAACAACAACTGTTAATCCAAAGCATGGGATATCAAAATTTTAGGCTAAGCATATTCCATCAATAGAAAATACAATTGTTTAACAAAAATCATAAAATCTATTTTTAATCTAGGCAAATAATCATAATTAAAAATTGCACAAATTAAATAATTAAGAATTACCACTTTTTCATTGGAAAGATAGCTTCCTCTATCGCCCCAAGGATTAGGTTTAGCTCATCATGTTGGAAACACGCTCAAAAGTTGATTTCATTGCTCAAAAATGGTTTACAAATGATGAATAAGGGAGAAATAATGAAAAATCGGGTTTGTAACAATTTTTTTTTTGTTACAAACCGAACTGTTACAGAGAACGATAAATATTAACTGTCGCTATTACTGTTTCTTTAAGTCTGATTCCACACTACGACCCACAGCAGCAGCAGAAAGGTTTTCTCTGCAACACGATTCTTCGCCTCTGTGATCTCTAAACTCGCCCTCCAAACTCTCCACCCCTTCTCTGATCCCCAAGACACTCTTTTATAACCAATAGAACCGTAATCAATGCTTGAAATCTTCCCATCAAGGGATTATTCTCGGGAATATTTTTTCTTTATTCTTACCATGATTATCTTGGCCACGCGACTGTAAGCTGCCAACTTCCCTCTTTTTGGATTCTACATGCTTATGATCCATTTAAACACACTCCCAACGCACACATAACATGTCTTAACCTTTACAGCTCGTGAAAATCACCTCCCGACTAAATGCTTCCCCGTTCTTTTCTGTTTTATCCAAACTCGATGAACTGGCCCTGTTTGATCAATTCTGTTGGACCTAATAACTCTGTTTAGTCTTAACAGGACCAACCCAAACAAATCCCGTAATTGAATCTCTTCCAAACTGTCCAAAACTCGAAACCAAAATTTTGTTCTTCACTGCCAAACTTTCCCGCCAAATTTGAAAGTTTGAATAAAGAAGATGAAGTCCCCCTAACCACTGGTAGGGTGTGAATAGCAGGTGGGTTCCCTTAGTAATTGAGGTACCCCTTATCCAAAGTAAGAGTCCGCATAGTAAATGTCCTCCGGGGGTGCTCCGCATAATTTTCGAGCCGAATTTTCCAAAAATGTTTATTCCCCAAAAATACCTACACACACATAAAACACCATAATAAGTACAAAATCGAGTGCCAACAATAAATAGTATTGAGATCAAATTAGACACAAAAATATGTCTATCACTGATAGAAAGAACCAGGCCTGCCGGTAATGAAGAGCCTCATAATGTTTGTAGGGGCATATATCTCACCAACAAGCGATACAACCTTGACCTTACGTAGCGGTTCCACTGAAGCGACAAGAGGAAAACCACCGAGATACAACATCCTGCGCGTACGTCAACTCCAACTCCAGTACCACATGCACGACTCCCAAAATGATGAAACAATGTCCAAGATATTCCATATCTGGCTCAACAACAACCACTACGAACAAACCATGTAAACCACGCTTGGGGATCGAGGCTCAGCATGAAGTTCCTTCACCGTCAGTCAAGGAATTCTTCAATATGAGAGAGATGGTCAGTCAAGAAGCATGGAATTCGCAAGGGTAAATCGAACTGAAGCGGGAAACACTTCAACGCTCCCTCTAGCAGAAGCTGCTTCAATGGTTTATTCAAGAGCCACCTCAACGCTCACTCCGGTACCCACGCTCGCTTCAGAATCCTTCTTCAACACTCTCTCCAGGATCCACCTCAACGTTCGCACCAGAAACCACTTTAACATTCTATCGAGCCGTTTCAACACTCAAGCTGCATCAATAATCTGCGCTCTGGTCAAGTTATCTTTGATGTACTCATTGCTCAACATACGTCTCATCTTCATGAGGGCCCAGCGGAGCATGAAAAACCTTGAAGTCGATAGGAGAAGGGTTATCTTGTGGAACGGATATTTTCATATAGTTGAAAGGGCGCGGTGAACAACTCATCATCAATGTTCGGCATATCTTTGAAGCTGTCAACACCTCCTGACTTGGCACCAGCATTATCCCCAGAAGACATCTCAATAGGAGTTCTTTTCTTCATTCTACAATAAAAAAACATGAGTCAGTACTTGTATAAAAACGCGTGAGATGTGTAGTCACACACGACAGAACACACATTCACGTTGGAGTACACAAGGCTGGTATTGGTTCCAAACACCGGTATTGCTCAAGTTTCAAGTCCGGTATTGCTCAAGTCTCAAGTCCGGTATTGATCAAGTCACAAGTCCGTATTGATCAAGTTTCAAGTCCGGTGTTGATCAAGTCACAAGTCCGGCATTGCTCAATTCTCAAGTCCGGCATTGCTCAAGTTTCAAGTCCGGTGTTGATCAAGTCACAAGTCCGGTATTGATCAAGTCACAAGTCAGGTATTGCTCAAGTTTCAAGTCCGGTGTTGATCAAGTCACAAGTCCGGTATTGATCAAGTCACAAGTCAAGATTGCTCAAGTTTCAAGTCCGGTATTGATCAAAGTCACAAGGCTGGTATTCGAATAAAACAGGCGCACGCAGCAGGGTCGGTTTTCAGTCGAAACACGGGGTCGACATTCAGTCAGGCACGCGGCGGGTCCCACTTGATCCCAGCCCCATTGGTCGAAGCAGACACAACCGTCCCCAATCAAAGCTCTCTCCAGAAGAAGGCGTTTCAGCTCCAACACTTCAACGCTCTCCCGGGCCTGCTCCAGAAGCTGCTTCAATGCTTTCTACAGGACCCACATTTACATTTGATCACACAAGGTTCATTTTTTTTAAAAGCAAGCTTGCTCACATCGGGTCCCACGTTCGAGCAAAGCAAACAGCAAGGCCGGTGTTTGCTCAAAGCATCAAGTCCGGTGTTTAGTCAAGCTAGCTTGGTCGGTGTTTGGTTAAAGTAACAAGATGACACTCGAGCAATTACATCAACCGTACGGTCAAAGTAGGCGCAGGACATGGCCGACGTTTGAAACATGTACACGGTGGTCCCGCGTTTGATCGAAGCATGCACATCTACCCATGTTCGAATCAAGCATGCTCACATCGGGTCCCACGTTCGATCAAGCAGACGCAGCGGACCCACGATTAACCAAAACAGACACATCAATCCCACGTTCGATCAAGCAGGTGCAGTAGCCCCACGAACGAAACAGGCGTAACAATCCATCGAAGCAGGCAAGACCGACATCATGCTAGGGGAACACTCGCCTGGACGCCTCTTGAACGTGACATGCTCCAAGGACAGGATGACCCGTCTCTCCTGGTAACATCTAACTTTGTCTCATAAGCTTTGTCTTTAATCTGTCACCATCTCATGCCTACCCTACAGTAGTGTAACCATTACGTGCTAGGCAGGGGACTTAATGTTGATGGTGGATTTTCATTTAAGGTTAAAATTGTAAAAGCCAAAAAATTATGCGCTAACATCTTGTAAAAGATAAAGCCATTAATAAGTGTTGAATACTTCTTCACTTTACTAATTCACCTAGAATGGAGCATGTGACAACAATCCCATTTGTGAATTAAATACACGAAATTCATCCAGGTTGGAGCATGTAGCAACAATCCCATATACCCTGTGAATTTATAGCATTATCAATTAATGCGTAAGCAGCCTTGTATTTCCTGTACTCATTATCAGTGCGGCATGATGACTGAGTGTTGCACTCAGCAGAGCAACACGAACCTCCAAGCATTATAATGAAAGCATGTACGAAATACCCGTACAGGCTGCAACTCTCGGTGTGTTATACTAGCCCGATTGAGCAACTCTCGGTGTGTTATACTAGCCCGATTGAGCATCCGGACTGTCCGTATCAGTCTGGAAATGATCTCGATCATCCAACTTCACCAAACATGATTGGATGGCCCGGATCAATTCCATAACCCCAAGCGGTATGGAATATTCGTTTGCCGAACCAACGCGGACCCCGCATGGTCGGCCTCCCCAAAAGATTGGCATAGCTTGCCAAAACGTCCAAACCAGAGCGGTATGGGCGGAAAACCCTAAACTAGGGTTTGCGGCACATTACATGTGTCACAAAATAGTCTCAACCATCCATCTTCGCAGGTATATATGGAGGGTGTAGATGTAGATTCAAAAGGCCCGGAGCATGTCAACACAATCACCGTGGGCCCGCCTACATACCTGACCAATCGGTCAGGACCAACCATGGTTGGTCATCCCAATTCGTACGCCCGAATGGAGCATGACGCACGGCCGTAAAACCCAAAATTATGGTTTTATGAGCATCACGAGCGTCCATCTTCTCCGGCACGAATGGAGGGTCCAAGATTAGATTAGCAGGTCCGGTCATACCAACATGACCACCGTGGACCCATCTATCCCCTCACTGGTCGGCCAAGGCATACCATGCCCGGTTATCCCAAATCGTCCGCCCAAACTAGCGTGGTTACACTTCCCAATTGCAAACTAATCTCGACCGCTCAACCCATTTGGACGATTTGAGTGGCTTAGATCACGTTTTCATGGGACAGTCAGGTATAGGCGTGAACACCAGCCTATCACCTACACGCCATGCAGATCGGCCAAGATCGACCAAGATTGGTCATCTTGGAACGCGCGCTCGAAGTTGGCACGATGTGCGGCTTTTGTTTGCAATCGTTTTCTGTTGCAAACTGATCTCGACCACTCGACTTTGCCGGACGAATTGAGTGGTCCAGATCACACTTTCTTCAGATAATGGGGTATGGGCGCCTAGACCGTCATGCCGTCTACACGCATGTACGATCGGCCTGGCCAAAATCATATCCCAAGCTTGGATTCGACCAGGCTGAAGAGGGATGCTTGCGCACCTCTTCTAAAACCCTAATTCCATCAACGGTCGCAGATGAGTGTCTCAAAGATCATCTCGTCCGTCCAACTTCACCGGCTTGGTTATACAACCCTGGTCAGGAGTTAATTGGTCAGTAAAGCGTCTTGGTGATCACCACCCGTCACTTAACCACACCATGATGCAGGTACTGCATAGAATACACACGATACTTCACAAGTATCGACCTCCTGAATAACGCAGTTATTCAATTTAGCATTACATGCTACCTTTTGTGGGTCCCACGACCCACACATTCTAGACATCAATCATGTCACAAACTGGGGGATACATACTGGGGTATTGGTCTGGCGGTTTACGCGCGTGCGGCGCACAACGTGCCATCACAAGAGCGTGTCGGGAAGTCATGGACGGTTAAGTGATGATGGGAGAAGTGGGCAAGCCACAGGTCGTGTGACACTAACACATTACTCCACTACTACATCACTCCACTTTCTCCACTTCCCACAAGATACGAAGGTTAGGCTAAAAGACTTGTATAAATAGGTTCTCCATCCTATTTTTTTTAAAAGTGGAACAAGTCCAGACAACAGAGGCAAGTGTTGATACAATCGTATTGAAACACCAGAACTGATAGCTTACACCCTGCAAGTCAGTTCAGCTTTCTGATACAAGTCATTCATAGCCAACACCTTTACATTCTCAACACCTTCTTCGCTTCCCTCCCTAAGATCAACCCCATCTCCTTCACTTTGTGACCGAAACAAGTCTGGAACGGCCATTTCTTGGTTTAGGCCGTACTTGCACAGATTGATCTCTCGAATCTACAAGCACTCACCACGCAATGCATTTGTTTAAGGTTTAGACTCATTTCTCATCCACACATCCCAAATTACAAAACCTGGCAGAAATAGTTTTCACCCATAAACAATATCTTAAGCTTTCAAGTCGTTTTTGATTGAAAACATAACATGCATAGTTCTATATGTGAAACTCTAGTATAATAGAGTTGATCTTCATAATGTGATAAAATTGTCAAGGAACAATATATATCAATAGTGATAAGTGCTTTATATTGGTATATTGAATTACAAAGTATAATGCTTATCTTTTGGACTTCGTAACTGCGACATCGATATAATCTTTGTAACTCGTTACTAGATTGTGTAGTGAGCATAGATTTGATTTTATACCTAGAAAACTATGTTTAATTATGTAAGTTTAAAGAAGTAGACGTACGAACTTGTTTCGTAGTCGAAAGGAGATCATTAGGATTTGTGGTTCGGTTATCATTGAATATTTTAAGTATGAACCGATCCTAACCTATATAGGGAATCAAGGTAGAACCGATCCTATCTTATGTTGGGAGTCAAGGTAGAACCAATACCTACCTTTATTTGGAGCCAAGGTAGAACCGATCCTAACTTGTTTTAGGTATCATGGTAGAACCGGACCCAATAGGCAAAACCGATTTCTCTAAGTCACATATACTTGATGGTTTGTGTGATTTGGAAATTTGGTTTGCTAAAATGTGAAAGTTCAAGATGTCGACATAACGAGTTATTTGAACATGTGCTGAAATCTTATTTCTTAATTGTTCAAAGATATTCCTTGATACTCAAGGTGAGATCCCAAACCAAACAATAGAGATTTTTTTGAGATTTTCGAAGTTAATATGTATTTTTTTACCAAAGAATCGAGAACATATCTCTGGAAATATATATTGGTGAAGTGCTAGCTAATAGTGAGTTGTTTATGAAGATTTCCGTCATACAGTTGGATATTGGTTGGAATTCATAAAACCGAATTTAGGTGCTTTATTGCATATCTTTAGAATATCTTCGATTATGGAAACTCCTTGGTGTCCAAACTACCTTGGTTTATAAACGGTGAAGTTTGTTCTTCTTACAAACTTATCCCGAGCCAGGCAAACTTCATCTTTGTTGTTTCTGGTGTAGCCGACTAATAGTATTCTCGTAATACTATTTTGGGGAAGAGAGTAACCTAATTAGGTGAAATCTCTTACGTCCGCTAGTTTAAAGACTTCTCTGGGATGAAGAAGCGTCTACTAGTACCGTTGATGGGGAACTAGGATCGTATTGTTATTTTAGTTTTCAATTATTGATTTGATTGACTAACGGTAGTTTTTTCTTGATTCACACCTAGTTTGATTATTCTTGAGAGCATTCCCTTCTGACATAAGGTCACTCAAACTAGATCAAGTGTTTAACATTGACTTGTGATCATCCATAATTAACAGACTCTATTCTGTGCGTGATCGATCATAAGTCAGGAATCAAGTTTGTTATTGTGCTGGTACAGGAGACTATTGAAGATTGAAAACAAAAGATTTTTCGTGTGCACAAACTTGATCGGCTGGGATCCAACTAGATCTAGTTTATATTTTGATTGACTGATTAGATTAAAAAGTTATCATTTGGTGGTAATCTTCAGTATCCGAATCTGGTAGTTTTGTTTGACTTGATCTGATTAACATGTTTAATCCAGATCTTGGAAGATGTTAGAGCATTGCTCGGTTGAACCCACCAAGCATTGGTATGTCAAGGTTGGTTGTCATATTTTAGTATCAAAACTCAATTAGAGTCGCTTGATTAAGATTACTAGAGTCAACTTCGTTTAGGTTAGACTAAAAATTTTAGGAATGTTGAGACATACAAATATTACTCTGCAGACCCGAAGAACGTGAAGACGTAACAATTATAACAAAGACACCATCCTTCCACTTGAGGTTAATAACACTGACTTACCTTGTTTCTATTCCTATCATTTCTTTCAAGTCATTTAAGATTGAAAATATAACATGCGAGGTTATATATATGATACTATAGACTTGGTCATGTTAGTATGATCAAAGTGTCAAGGAAGTATATGAATTACGAAGTATAACATTTATCTTTTGAACTTTGTAAATGCGACATTGACATAATTTATGTAACTCGTTACTTGATTGTATATTGGATATATGTGTGATTTCTATAATTGCAGGAAATCCTACAATACACACCTCACAAGAATTCATAATATTCAACACATCTTTAAGATCAACAATCAATCTCTTTATTAATTGAGTTAGAAATTTTACAATAAGGAAGTTAAATCAAGAATATAATTGCTAATCTAAACTTTCTCTCTCCTCAAAACTTTCTCTCTCGTCTAAAAAGATCTCTCCTCTCTTAAGCCTGTTCGGCTCTTTATATAGGACAATACATAGTGGATGACAGCTAAGCTGTCCTTTATTTTCGGATCTGACTTGCGACACGCTCGCAAGTATTCAAATGTTAAATCTCACTAGATCTTCATATCTTTCTCGTGTTCAGGCTGTCGTCATCCGTTGCGTCATTTATATTACCCATCTGCGATATCTTCGCAATATGTCGTTTATGGATTTCGCAAGGGTCTTGGTGTTGCGATATTCTGATCCTACATCTTGCCTCTTCTCATGTCTTCTCTGCGAAGGAGAGAATGTCATGAGAATTAGTACTTTCAAAATGCCGCATTTTGTTCATTTTTTCATATTTTTTCGTATTGACATGATTCAAGATTACTTTTACGCAGAATTTATTACACGTATCTCTTCCTCCATCCATTTCATGACACGTCTTTTTCAATTGTTATTTCTCAACCGTTCACGTCTACTCTTCGCATTAAATGTGTTTATGTTTTCGAGAATCCTTCTCTATATATACTTTTCTTATTCTTTTCTTATTCTTTTTTACTTTCTTTCTTATTTTCTCTGCAACTTTTCTTTAATCTCTCTCCGTAACTTCCGCTTCTGCTACTGTAAATCTTCTTCTTTTCACTTCTTTTGATCTTCGATTTTATCTTCATTCCCATACTCTGAAAATGCCTCCAGTTGGTCGTAAATATGAAACTTCTCTGGAAAAAGTGCAAAAAGATTTCGAAGATAAAGGTTTCACGTTAACCACCATTACAATTTAGGTTTCACGTTAACCACAAATTCGATAGACCATGGAACAGGTTATACTTGAAGAGATATTACCCATAAAAGATTGTGGAGAAAGATTAGACTGCGAAATGATGCATGATCGAAGCAAAATGAATTTATATGAAAATATTATGAAAGAATTACTGCGAGATTATACAAAATAAATAAAGAACATACGAAAATTTCGCACAGATAATGACAAGAGATAATCAAAGATCAATGACATATCAGAAAGGGGCGAACCTGCTATGGCGTACACCCTAGTTCGCGAAATCAAAATTTCGCAAGAGGCAAATGTAAGACCTAAAGTACGTCATAAAAGGGGGTACCTGTTGACATGGCTCAGGGAAAAGGTTACACCGCCCCTGGAACCTGAGTCATGGAGATTTGGGGTCAATAAAGCCCATCCAGGAGAGGTACCTTGGATTTTCAATCTAAGCTTATGACTTAGATTGGACGACCGAGGGTCTCTTCTAAGGAGTCAGCATTCGATCAAGGCGCCGAGGTACACGGTTGAGTCAAGAGTGCCTGGGGCATTTGAAGTGTCTCGGCCATTCTTGACAATTCTTGGCTTATGCTGCACTCGGCCCGAAGAAAAATCCACTTAGGGTGCAGTCTCGTAACCATAAGACCTATAGGCAAAAGGGATAAGAGGCTGCGAAAATAACTGGTTTTTGTTAAGACCGGATGGGAGGAGCTAGCCTTGTATGGCAGAAGTACGCCTCCTTGAAGGGGCAACCAGGGGGAAGATAAGGGCGGCGCCCTCCATTAAGGAGCTGATAAGTGTCTTAAAGACGCAAATGTCATGAGGCTTTTTACTCACGGGAGTATCAAGGCTTGTCATATTTGTGCGACAATCCTGAAGAGTCAATAATACAAAAGAGAAGATAAGACGAGATCAATGGGTCATTGCATGCAAATGTAAAGACGTCCTGCGATTTCGTCGCAAGACTGCAATGTCATGGGGCTTTATGTTCGCAAGAATTTTTAGGCCTATCATATTGTCGCAACAAAAATATCATGTAGAGGCAACAATACTAGAGAAATGATAAGACAAGATCAATGGGTCATTGCATGAAAGTGTAAAGACGTCCTGCGATTTTGTCGCAATGACAAGAGGTGGCATAATAAGACCTTTAACTAGGAAGGCAAAATAAGACCACATAATTCAACAAAAGATTTATAAAAGCTAACTATTATTTATGCAGGTCACCCATCGCAGGAAAGATAATGAGAGGCAGTATGGGAATTATTAAATAATGGACATTATCTTTCTCGCAAATAAACACAATAATAAAAGAGTAAATGCATCTCAAAGATGACTGAAATGCACTATATGCAAGAAGTTATACAGATGAAGTAGTCCAAAGAAATAAAATTACAAAAGAAGTTCAAGCCTCAACATCGACTTTTTCGCTAGAAGGAGATAATGGACGTCCTTCACTAATTTTATCACTCTCAACAACTTTCTCGATTTCGATGGCTTTTTCAGCTTCGCCAGTTCTTTCTTCATTTTGGTTTATACCAACTTCTTCTTCACCTGGATTATTATCGACACTTTCATCATTTGGAGGAACCTCCTCTTTATTTGCGAAATCTTCACCACTTTCATAATGATAATCGCTGTCAGGAGAACCGGGAACTTCATCATCATCTACTTCCAAAGGTTCGACAGATACAGGGGAAAGAGATTTGGATAATAAAATATCATTCACAAGAACTTCAGCCCTGAGATGAACTTGGCGAATAAGTGCTTTCTGGTGATTCCTACTTTGGATATCTTTGGAGTAAGAGAGATAATCAAATCTTCTTTCTGCCCGATCGCGAGAACGAGCAAGAGCAGCGGAAAGTAATGCATTCTCTTTGCGAATCTTGGCATAGCTAGATTCCAAAGTAGAAAGGGAGGAGCGAAGATTTTTCTCAGATTCTGCAAAAACAAAGAATAAAGAAAATCATTCAGGCGAAGGGTTCGCAAGGAAGACATAATAAAAAGACTTAACAAAGAAAAAATGGTTGAGGCAGTCAAATTTTATGACTACCTTCCTTTTGCGAGATAAGATATTGAGTTAAAGCCAAGCAACTATTCTCCAAGTGGTCCATGGCATTGTCAAACTTATCACCAACCAAGGCTTTCAGTCGAGATCGCAAACTTTTTTCATTATAAATAAGTAAGGTGTTTTGCTTCGCAAGAGAAGTGTAGGATTCTTCTAGCTTGGAGTATTGATCTTTGAGTTGACTTGCTTTTATGCTTAAAGTTATTCTACCTTGAATAAGTTTATCTCTCTCAGCAGAAGATGATTCTGTTACTTCTTTGAGTTTATTTCTCAATGAGCAGAGGGATCGTTCTTGATCATTACATACTTTTTGGCAAATTTTAAGTTCTTGCGAAGAGATCGCCACCTTATTTAAAAGAACTCGCTTCTCCTGAGATAGGGTTTGATTCTCATCTGACAAAGTTTCCAACTCCAGATTAGCTTTAGTCAAAAAGTAAGAGAGGTGAGATAATTCACTACTTAATAAGTTTTGCTTCTGGACTAATTGAGCATTCTCCTTGGTAAGATTATCTATTTGATCAACATAGTACGTATGAAAATTATCTATCTAATTGGTTATATTGATCCATCCAAGCATCTCTATCCATTCGGGCTTCTTCGGCGACGAATTCAAACTGATATATCTCCATTTTTCGTTTCTGGTTTAGAGCTTAAAGGGCGAACAAAGGTTTTGTCATTGCAGGAAATCCTACAATACACACCTCACAAGAATTCGTAATATTCAATACATCTTTAAGATCAACAATCAATTTCTTTATTAATTGAGTTAGAAATTTTACAAGAAGGGAGTTAAATCAAGAATATAATTGCTACTCTAAACTTTCTCTCTCCTTAAAACTTTCTCTCTCGTCTCCAAAGGATCTCTCCTCTCATAAGCCTATTCGGCTCTTTATATAGGGTATTACATAGTGGATGGCAGCTAAGCTGTCCTTTATTTTCGGATATGACTTGCGAATTCTCGCAAATGTACAAATGTGAAATCTCGCAACACTCCTAAATCTCGCTAAGTCTTCACATCTTTCTCATGTTCAGGCTGTCGTCATCCGTTGCGTCACTTTTATTACCCATATGCGATATCTTCGCAATGTGTCGTTTATGGATTTCGCAAGGGTGTTGGTGTTGCGATATTCTGATCCTACATCTTGCCTCTTCTCATGTCTTCTCCGCGAAGGAGAGAATGTCATGAGAACCAATACTTTCAAAATGCCACAACTGTTCATTTTTTCATATTTTTTTTCTGTATTGACATGATTCTGTACTTTGACGCAGAATTTATTACACGTATCTCTTCCTCCATCTATTTCTTGACACGTATTTTTCAACTGCTTTTTCTCAACCGTTCATGTCTACTCTTCGCATTAAATGTGTTTGCCTTTTCGAGAAACCTTCTCTCTATATATACTTTTCTTACTCCTCTCTTCTTCTTTTTTTACTTTCCTTCTTATTTTCTCTGCAATTTCCCTTCTTCATCTCTCCGTAACTTCCACTTCTGCTACTGTAAATCTTGTTCTTTTTACTTCTTTTGATCTTTAATCTTCTCTTCATTCTCATACTCTGAAAGATGCCTCCAGTTGGTCGCAGATATGAAAATCTTTTGGGAGAAGTTCAGAAAGATTTGCAAGAGAAGGGTTTCATATTATCCACTATTCCCAATCAGGAATCTAAATCCATTCTCTCTGCCAAACTGTTTGCTGATCATCATTGTGATGATAAGAAAATCATAATTTTGCTAGGTCAGATTCTCGCTGGTCTTCCCATTCCTCTTTACGACCCTGATCTTCCCTTGTTTTATGAAATTCTTGCTCATGCGAAATTCTCGCGAGCCATCTACCAATTAAGCGGAGATTGTATCCGCTTAATGCTTGAGTTCGCCAAACGTGGTGCTGGTAAGGGATCTCTTTACTCCAAAGAAGTCAGAGATCCTAAATTTGAGGACTTAGAGATATTCGCTGAAAAGTATTCAGTAGAGAGTTTCTTCGAAAACTATGAAATAATAAACATGAAGAACGATAGAACTCGCTGGGGTGCATGTTTGAAGAGAAGAGAAAATATTCCCAGCGACAAAATACTTATGCAGGATATCGATTGGAATTCTGGCAAGAATAATGTTCCTCGTCATTCCAAAGACGACAAATGGTGCGTCTTTCCACTACTTTTGAATGGACCTTATATTTCAGGTTCAAATGTTCTCCCTGCGAATCTCGCCAATTATCAGCCTTGGGTTTTTAATTGGCCTGAGAAATCAAAAGAGGTATGCTTCCTAAATTTCGCTCAATTTGTAATCTTCACTACTTCTTATACTTACTAATTTTACGAAATTTTCAGATTATCAAGTTGAGGAAGAGTTATAACAGAAATGCTAAGGCGAGTACCCTAGCAGCACTCCGTTCGATCACAAATGAAGTAAGTACTTTTAACAATATTGTTACCTCTGTTTCTTATCTTCATTCGTGTGCGAAGGTTGGTGCTGAGGTTGTTGGAGAAAAAGAAAATCCTAAGATTGCGAAGAACAAAGGTAAAGGTAAAGGTTCTCTTGCAGGAGAAGTCACGCCCCACCTTCTAAGAAACGAAAGATTCATTCCTCTTCTCCTTCTAATCCTCAATCCAAATAAAGCTCTGATGAAGATAATGATGATGTTGATATTTCTATCGCAAAGGAGAATCCTCCAACTGAATCTTCTATGGCGCAACTGTCTAGCATCTTCTCTGACTCCATGCAAGGAATTGGAGATGATCGTTTTTCTAGTACGTGCGAAGCTCTCGCGAGTATCTGTGATGCTCCTTTACTAGAGGGTGATGATTCTCTTCATGGGGTTTCCAGATCAGTGACTCCCAGCTTTCTAAATGCGCTTGGTGTCTTGGTATGTCTCTGTTCCCTTATTTCTCCATAATTTCAATTTTAAGTTATATCTTGATAATTTCTTGGCTTTATTTTATAGTTTGGGAGAGCTTCCTTCGCTTTTGTCTCAGATCTTGAGAAAAGGCGCAGCATTCTTGAAAAGAAGAATCTTCAACTTCGCAAGAAGAATGAAGAACTGGAAACTGAAGTTGTTGTTCTTTGCAAGAGAAATGAAGAATTTGAAAGTGAAGCTGCTACTCTTCGCGAGAAAAACAAGCAATTAGAAGCTGATTCTTCCCCTCAGAAGAATAAAATTTCTAGTCTTCAAAGTGCCAACCAACAGCTTTATGGTATGAGACTTTTCTTTTTTCTTTTGGTTTATTCGCTCATTATCTTCCCTCATTTGATTTACCATTTTCGCAGATGTTTATAACCTTTCTGATGAAGCCATTCTTCTTCATTCATTCCCCGATCCTATGGATAACAATGCCCTCCTTAATCATCTCAACGATTCTTTAAAAAGATTTTCAAATAACAAGATTAAATCTCTTCCTCTAAACGAACTTCAATCTAAGTTTCGTCTCTTAGAAATTGATCATAGATTTAGTTTAGGCTTAGCCAACCAATTTAAACGTCTATATCTTAGTTCTAAAGAGAAAGTTAATACTTTAAGGAAGAAAATCAGTGATCTCATAGATGGCAAAGATCGCATTTCTAGTCAAGTTGCTCAAGCCTTAGCGAAATTCCAAAAAACTCTTCTTGAAGTTCAAATTGAACGGGATGAATCCATCCGCAAAAATGTTGTTCTTAGCGAAAGAGAGAATCAAGTTCGCTCCCTTCTTCTTATAAACAATGACGATGAATTTGCTTGGGCTGCGAAGGTTCTAGATGATGCCAGGAATAATTTAGGTGTTAACGTTAGTCTTCAAAGTTTGAACATACGGCCTTGATTAGGGATATGATTTCGACAAAGAAGGTTGTTGATCATTCTTCTTTATTTAATTGTTTGTTTTTTATGAAATTTTCATTAAATGATTGATTCGTTGTCATATGTTCTGCAGAGGCTGAGGAGAGATTTCGCAAAAGAATTGAAGAACTTGAATCGAGAAAGAACAACCCGCAAAGGACTTTTCTCTTCGAAGTGACAAATATTCCAAATTGAAGAAGCAACTACAAATTACTGTAGCGAATTTCAAGAATGATGCTGTTCTTTTTCGCAATCAGACTATTAAGACGGTCTGCGACGACAATAGCATTCCTCATTCTTCATACCCTTGTCTCCTTGAAGAAATCCCTGAGAATGTGCCTTCTTTGGATATCTCTGACAGCGATGCTAGCGAAGAAGAGGAATCATATGAAGGTGAAGAAGTAGAAGAATCTAATGAAGATGAAGAAAATGATGAAGAAGAATCAAACAAGAAATAGTTCTGTTTTCTTCTTTCTCTTTTTGTAATATCTGTACATTCATTTTTTTTAATCTTCTATTTTTGTAATCTTTTGCTGCGAGTTTCTTGGATCTTCAGATACTAGCTCTACCTTTGTTGTTCCTTTCTGCACATGTTAAAAGAACAATTCTTTTTTTTGCAATACAGTTAGTCAATATATTATCAACCTTTCATTTTATGAGCGCGTAAATCTATCATTTGAAGACAAATAACATGTTTTTATTCTATACATTCCCATACTTGCCTCTGTTATTTGCATTCAAATGAGAGATTAAGCAAGTTACTTTCGAATAGTGATATGTGTTCATGCCTCAATCTCGCATTTTGTTGCTTGCTTGAATTTTCGCAAGTAAGGAAGTCTTGGTTTCTTCCAAGATTTCCTTTTTTTTTTTTCTCTTATGTGGTCTTATTTTGCCTTCCTAGTTAAAGGTCTTACTGTGCCACCCCTTGTCATTGCGACAAAATCGCAGGACGTCTTTACACTTTCATGTAATGACCCATTGATCTTGCCTTATCATTTCTTTAGTATTGTTGCCTCTGCAGGATATTTTTGTTGCGACAATATGACATGCCTAAAAGTTCTTGCGAATATAGAGCCCCATGACATTGCTGGTCGCGGCACGAAATCGCAGGACGTCCTTACATTTTCATGTGTAGGCCCATTGATCTCGTCTTATCTTTGTCTTTTGTATTATTGCCTCTTCAGTATTGTCGCACAAATATGACAAGCCTAAATTTTCTTGCGAAAATAAAGCCTCATGACATTTGCGTCTTAAGACACTTATCAGCTCCCTAATGGAGGGTGCCGCCCTTATCATCTCCCTGGTTTCCCCTTCAAGGAGGCGTACTTCGCCATACAAGGCTAGCTCCCCCATCCGGTCTTAACAACAACCGGTTGTTTTCGCAGCCTCTTATCCCTTTTGCCTA